>MU225395.1:735049-749133 GCA_018584345.1 Thuja plicata | reverse complement strand
ACAAAACTTAGTTCTTTCCTTAAAAGAAACTTGCAAGCAATTAGATAGTTACCTAATAACCAAAATGCTTCAGAATGCCTTGCAAACTTAACATAAAAGAGCATACACAGAGAATAAAGAGACAGCATTTAAAGAGAGTAAAATTGCATAGTATTTTATTTATATGATCCAGCTTCCATACATGAAAGATCTTGTAACTTTAAAAGATAGACAGAAATTCAGAATATCTGAATTCTACAATATATTTTCTCTTCTCCAAAAAATTTTAACATCAAAGACCCTTTATAATTACCACTCTTTTGCTATATATAGGTTTTTGACCATCTTGGAATCCCTTAAGGATGAAACAAGCTTTAGATGGTCATAGAAAACCTAACCCTAAAGTTACAAGAGAAAAAAAAAGAAAGAGAGAGAAGAAGCGGTGAAAGGACCAAGTCAAAAAGATAGAAACATATATTTCTTGTTCTTCTCCCGATCTGGCGACTACAATCAGATTTGTAGATGGTAGCTGGTAGTATTTATGTTGAGTTTGGATATTTGTGCTTGCCTACTCACCTACATTCTCCTTTTGTAATAATTGTCCCTCTTGTCTTGAACAGTGCAGTGCCAAGTGTTCACCTAACTCATCATCCAAGATTTCTTCTTCTACTACAGGCTTCTTTTTCTTGGGTGTAGTCATCACCTCTCAAGCTTTCACTTCATCGTCCAATGGCCACTTGAAGTCCTGAGTACTCTATACTTGCACCTTTTGTCTGTCCCATCTAGCATCAATGATGTTTTTGACATCAAGTAGGAATTTGTTGATATCAGTCTCTACTTTGAAGGCTTCATCCAATATTTTATTGAATCCCTCTATATCAACATCTGCTCCTAAAAGAAATGCATCTTCACTAGGCATCTTGGTGTCAAACTCACTCTTCCAAGCATCTACAGCCTTTACTTGGTCATCATCTCCCCTTAAGGAAGGAATAAACTTATTAAAATCATTTGAAAAGAGGCTCAATTTAACCTCTATCTGATTTAATTTTCCTTTGAAGAATGAGAGGGCAATATTGACTCTTTTGATCTCATCTCCCACTTTAGTTACTATTTCAGGAAAATCTGTTATTATGGCTTGTAAAGATGACAACTTCTCAAATAAATTTTCCCTAGCAGACCACTTTGTAAAGTAAGGGTTTAGAATAGCAAGGTACCCCATTACCTTAGTATGCAATGCTGGCAACTTATTGTATGTATTGACTACAACATCATTTTTGTCCTTTAGAATCTCAATTCTATGTTGTAGTATGTCTTTCAATGCCTTAAAAGCAATTGTATTTCCCTTTTCTTCATCTACCTTTTGTTCCATAGCCTCTTCTGATTTAGGCTTATCTTCAATTTGTATTGGTGGTGGTTGAGTAGGTACATATACCACCTCAGGCTTTGTCTCCAACTCCTCCAGTAATTTCTTTACCATCTGATCCCGCTGGTATAGTTGTATGTGGCACATATCCCTGTCTTTAGATAATGCACTTGTTTCTCCCAGCAAAGTACTATACCTCTCAGACAATTGTTTGGTCTTGTCTTCACTCAGTTGAGCCCAGTGTGTCATAATTTGGGAGATTTCTAAGTCCCCTGTATTTTGTACAGACCACACCATCTGATTGCCCACCATATTTTCTTGAATATTTACTAACTGGGGCTTTTGATCTTTTAGGCTTAGGCTCCACATTGTAAAAGCCTGGGATTTTGGGCTATACCCAAATCCTTTTATCATATCTCCCATCTAGACCTCACTAGCCATTTTGAGATCTGGCCGCTTTCTGATTTCATCTATGATGAAGGAAGATGCCAAATCCCATCCCTAGCCAATAATATTCCACTTCCCAGCACCATCTTCCTGGCATCCTCGGGTGAAATATCCTCATTTTCAGGATCATAGCTCTGTAAAGCCACTAGGGCTTCCTTTGTTATTGTCTCTTTCCCATCCACAGTCAATTGGGATCTGATCTGCTCTATTTTATGCCATCTTAGGAAGTCCTTAAACTCCTCTATTTTAACAAAGCTATCATCATCTAGGAATTTTTGTTGATGAAGCAATCTTTCATCAACACAGGCCTTGAGTGGTATCTCAACTTCATCATCTAGGTTAGGCTATTGTTTTTTTCCTTCCCTGATTGCTTTTCTCAGGTTATGATCATATAACCTAGTGCCAGGTACTAAGGCCTTAGCCCTATCTTTTTTCTTACTTTGTCCTTCCATTGAAGGCTACCCTAATTCCAATTTCTGCCTCTTTGCAGCAAGCTCCTCTACATGATCAGGTTGGGTGGCAACTGTCAGATCTATAATGTGTCCCTCTGCTCCCTGCACCTGTGGGATCTCAGCCATTTCTTGTTCTAAGGCTTGTTGTGGTGAAGAATACATGGTAGGATGTGCATAATCACTATCACTACCACTATCATATTCTGACTCTGAGTGTTCAGGTGTATGAGCACCCTTTTTGTCCAGGACTGTATCCAGTTGCTCTACAAGCACATAATAGTTGTCTATCATGGCCTTAATTCTATCAAAATATGGGAGGTCAAGGTAAAAACCCCCAAAAGACAACCCATTTCTTTTTATTTTCTTTTCCAACTTTAGAAACTCCTAGATTCTCAGTCTTCTAGTATGGATGTCATCTTCATCCAAGATGTTCCTTGTTGCATCTTCTTCAATACACTCACAGTGAACATTCGTATTAGGGATTGTAGGAGTATATAACTTCCTAACCCCTACCATGAAACCCTCTGGATCAATGTACCTATAAGGGGCTGCCCCCATTCTATACTTCTCCAACCATTGACCCACTGCATCAATGGCATTCTTGCCAATTGTAAAGTTGAGAATTTTGAATTGCCTAGGGGTTATAGTCCCCTTTTTGTGCAGTGCAAAGTCCTCATTATCTGTTAATAATAACTGCCATATGAATTCCATTGCATCCACTCTTGCAGGCACATGATATGGTAATAAATGAGGTGGGTGAATACACCCATATACTCTGATAATGGTATAATTCTCCTCCAAGAAGAAATCACCCCAATTATGTTTTCCAGGCCAATTATCTGTATAATCACAGGGCCTGTGCAGTTGTATGATCTTCAATGGGACTCTTGTCCTGCTTGTTCCCAGACTCTGTACAATTGGATATACAATCCAATTCTAAAAAGAACAGTAGTCACACTCCCTAGAAGTGTAATTCCAAACCCTTACCCAAAACTGGATAGGATTTGGTGTTGTTTAATAGAATCTCTGAGGAGTTAAATTATTAACATCCATGATTACAAAATTGAAGTATAAAAGGAGATGCATTAGGACTGAATAATGCAAAAATTTAGGTTCCTTCTCCTTTGGATTCTTTAGTATTTTCTGGGTTGCAATGAAACCCTCATGCATTTCATCTACGATATGCTGAATATAGTCATAGCTGGTGCTTGAATGCACCTCTTGCAAGTCTAGCACCATCATCAGGATGCCAGCATTGATTATCTCTGCATCTCCATCTATCCCTAGCACTCTACATAGGGCATAGGAGATATACTTAATGTAGAAGTGTAGATCCTTGTAATAATATTGATTTGGCTCGGCCATAGGATCTAAGTATTTTCTCACTTCTTTCAACATGTGTTTTTGCAATAAGCCTTTTGCAATAGCAGGCTTTGAACTGTACCTCTTCTCGTGCTTTGTCATGTCAATTTTAGTAGACATGGTGCTAAATAAGCCAAAGGCTTGCATGAATGAATTCCTATTTAATATTAGCAGGGAAGTGCCATCATCCCTTTTGATGGTCTTTGTCAAAACATCATAGTGATTGGCTAGGTCTAAGAATAGGTCTACATCTAGGAAGACATCAGGAACAAGTAACCTAGCTAAGCCACAAGTCCAAGGGTTTGATACTAGGATGGGCTTATCAGAATTTTTATAGAAGTAATTGAAAAGGGAGAAACCTGTTGTCCCTAGAGTCATAGCATCTCGAATGTCTTTGTACTCATCAAGGAGAACATTAGCATTAGCCTTCTTATTCTGCATTGAACCAGGCAGGAGACGGAGCAACTCATTAGAGAAACTTGCCTTTCCTTTCTGTTCCTCTTCACTTCCTCCACTTGTCGAAGCAACACTCATAGCCTCGCTCATATTTGCAACACATTGAATCTCCTTCTCCTTACTGATATTGAAACAAATCTATCACAGAGATTAACTGACCGTCCTGTGCACAATTTTCTAAAATTTAGAACTCTTTAATCAACTTTGGAAATATTGCAACTTGAGCAAAATATCTCTTTTCTGAAAACTAAACAACTTGGGCTCTAAAATCTGAAAGCACAGTGAATGAAACTGAATGCACCATCAACTCCTTATAGCCATCATTCAAAGTACATAGCTCATAATTTGGAAACATCAGTTCTGTCATTAATTCGACATACTGTGAATTTGAATGAAAACCTAGCCGTAGTTCCATGAGCTTGACAGGAAATCAAATTTTCAAAAATGAATCCTTAGAACAATCATATAACATTTAAAAGTGCTGACATGTCATACTGTGATTCATTAACTCTCTTACATCTCAGCTACTCCTTTTGCGCAGTAATCAAAATACAAGCCTGTGATTGCTTTCTGAGCGATTCACACTGTCACATCAAAAAAAAACTGCTGTCATTTTTTAGATCTTGGGATCAGGCGACTGTGTGACTGCATTAAGTCTCTTTGCCTAACCCATGGTTTCATCTTAAGACATGGCGATAATGCATTTTCTTACCTTTGGCTGACCCAAGTCACGATCTAGCGATCACGCAACCCAACTGAAATCATAGTCGCACAGTTAAGAGTAGCTCATCATTCTTTCTGAGACCTTGTGACTAACTGTCTTGCTTAACCTTTATGGTTATCTCCTTGTTGCTAAGTGTTTAATTTTATCTCAAGAATATGCGACAATGCTTAGTCGCCCAATCGCGGGATATAAGTCGTGAGCATTTAACTTTACCATAACAGGTTATATGCGCCCTTTTTCCACTTTTGACGACGACATACCTTAATCGCCAAGTCGGGAGGACTTTTTCCTTAGGGCACTTTTCTTCTCAGACTTTACGACCACCGTCAGATCCTCTGATCTCTTTATCCTACAGTCATCGTTTAATCACCATATGTTCATGCATACCCTTAAATCTTTCTCATACACCGCGACTGTAGGGAAAGTACTTAGTCTTGTTGTCGCTAAGTCCATTTTCTGCTTCTGGTGACCATGTGATAATATTTTAACATCCACTCACCTTATGACACATGTCACACAATCATTGGTTCACTTACTACATACTGGAGAACTGAGTCATCATCTTGTTCTGGCGACATTCCGACTATACTTTACTGCAAAATTCAAACGGTCAATCGCGAAGTCTCAATCAAAACCTCTTAACCATCGTTCCTTCTTGAGACCATGTGACTGAAGGCTTAGCTTAACTTTCAACTTTGGATTCATTTGGCGATAAAATGACATGAAGTAATCGCGAAGTCTGAAGATATTTTGATAACTGTTAAGAATCTCCTGTGATCACCCGACCAAGCAGTGGGTCCCTTCTTTATAATGCTTTATGACATAGTTATCTTGCGACTACCCGACATGAAGAAATCGCTGAGTCTTGTAATACTGAAGGAATATGCTGAACTTGAACAAGACCACGCGACAAAAGGAAAATGCGAAGTTGGGAAGATATTTGGAATATTCATTTGGAATAATGCGACAAGGCGACCTAATTAAAACACATGCCTTAAGTGGATAGAAAAAGTAACAATGAAATAAAACGCCATGACCTAGGGTTTACTTTTATCATTTAATACTTGGATAGCCTAGGGTTTTTAGGGTTTTGCAAATTTAGTTAGGTTTAGGCTTGAAAACTTGAAAACTTGACATAGGTAAGGCCACAATGAACAAGAGATAACTGAATTGAGCACACCAGAATACAGAGATAAGGACAGGGAACCAGGAAAACTGCCAAAACAAGAAATACAATGAACAGGACCATTATATGTGGCCAGTATAATGGCCTCCGTAAAAATAGTGTTATTGTGGGAACACTTGTATAGCTAAATTCTTAGTGTTATAAGTATTAACTAGAGACGAAAACATTAGATTGTCTAGTCAATAGGAATTATTTTCATTGGGTAGATTAATCTACTAGGGAATTTCATGGTACAACTTTGTGAAGGTTTATGCTACCCCTCCTAGAGGACTCATTTTACCTAAAAATTTATATTTAGTTATTCTGATTTAGGGTTTGAGGGATGTTGTCTTAATGACATGATACCCCTTGACCCTTCAAGTCATATCATTACTTTTCAACCTAGTAATCCTGGATAGGTGTAGTTCTAACTTATTACGTTCAGTAAACCCTTGAATGTGACCTTTTAGGCATTGTCTTATCTTTCAAAAAAAAAGTTGTTGCATTTTTGGGCGCTAAGTTTTTGGGCATGACACTTGGTATCAGAGCCATGTTTCAACACTAGAACCTTAAAACCCACTATGTTTCACAAAACTTAGAACATCTTAATTAACATTTCAAAACTAGATCAAACTTAGTAGAAATAATCACAAATTTAAACACATTCATTTCATATTAAGACACTACTTTCAACTTATACCATTTTCATATGTGTGTAGGATGCCTCCAGTAATGCGGCAAGCTCACACCCATAGACGAGGCCGTAAATGTGCCCCTCCGACATGAGTTCAGTTGGAACATAACTTAGGGGGTATTGGTGAGGAGTAGAGGCCTCCTCCTGAACAACCCCTCAATCCCAACTAGGATGTATTGAATGCCCTTCAAAATCTGGTCGAGATCATTTTGGACAGGATACCACAGGATAATCAGCACGCAGGACCTAGGGGTACAGCACGTGAGCGTAGTAGGAGTCCCCCACCTAGGATTGTGGAGGACGAAGCTGACCTCAAGGGTGATTCAGTACACATGCCACCTCCAGAGGCAGTTGTTCTAGCATATGAGAGGGTACCCCATGACATAGGGGACCACATCAGGGAACTTATATGCCTTAACCCACCACCTTTTTTAGGAGCCACGGGTGGGAGTGAGGCTGAGGCCTTCCTTTTGAGCCTTGAGAGATGTTTTGGATTGTGCCCTTATGGGAGCAATACAAGGGCACACTTTGCTATCCACTTGTTGAGAGGTTCAACAGCTATTTGGTGGAGGACAGAAGAGATAAAGGGTAATCTGGCTATGGACACCCTCAGTTGAAGCACCTTTTTAGAGAGATTTAGAGATCGTTACCTATCTAAGCACTATAAGCAGCCATGGATAGATGAGTTTCATGATCTTCAGTAGAGAGGACTCACCGTCACACAGTATGAGTGTAATTTCTTGGAACTTCTACCTTATGTAGATTATATAAGAGATGAGAAGATCAAGGTCAACCATTTTGTTAGAGGATTGAATGCATCTATATCTGGTTCGGTGCACATGGTGACACCAGGGAACCTTTGAGAGGCCATAGAGAAGGCCTTGATTATTGAGGAGATTTAGGGTAGGGGACAGGATGCATGCGATCGGTATCAAAATTGAAACACCATACCACAGAATTCAGGGTATCAGAAAACACATTGGAAAGGAAATTGCAACAATCATAACAATAACAGGCATTCATCAGGGTCCTACAAACCCCCTCCATCTCAGTAGTAGTCACATCAGGGATAGAGACAGAAGACCCCTCAGGGGAAACAGGGCTCTAAGCCCAAACAGTGGTAGTCACAGGCTCCTAGTAGGGACCAGAGGTCACAGGAATCATCAGCACCCCCATCTAGGACTCAACAGTGCTCCAGGGGTGGTTATAGTGGTTCTAGTAGGACAGGGGGCTCACAGTTCTCTACACCCCAAGGTACCCAGTTTCAGACTTGAGGGCCATGCTACTCTTGTGGTTCCATGGGGCACTTGGCTAAGGATTTCCCTCAAGGGGGTGGCCAGCGCACTGCAACATCAGAGCCCACTATTGGTGATATGGGTAGATCCCATAGAGTTTTTGCAATGGTTGACAACTGCCAGGAAGAACATCAGGCTGCTGTGATTGAGACTACAGGTATGATTAGAGGTAACAGAGTCACTATTCTATTTGATTCAGGTGCTACAGATTCTTTTGTTTCTCCATTGGTCATGGAGCATTGTGGGCTAGTGGCAGCTAGACAAGAAGTTAGTTAGGAGGTAGACTTAGCCTCAGGTTCTAGAGTACCCGTCACTTCCTTAGTTAAGGATTTCCAGATATAGATTGGTACCATGACAACCAGAATAGATCTACGTATCACACCTCTTGGATCCTATGGGATAGTACTTGGCATGGATTGGCTTTATGCACACAGGGCCAAGCTATATTTTTGGCAAAAGAAGGTAGAATTTTTAGATGATGACAATAATTCTACAGTCATTCTAGGGGTTCAGAGGGTAGTATCCATTTGTATGATTTCCGCTATGCAGCTTAAGTGGTGCATGCAAAAAGGGTGTCAGTTATTTTCCATCACTATCAGTGATAGGGAAGAGGAAGTAGAAAAGGAAACCTCTCTTGATGATCATCCAATGTTATAGAAGTTCACAGATGTGTTTCCTTCAGAATTACCTGGTATGCCTCCCCATAGAGTAGTTGACTTCCATATAGACCCCGTGCCAAGTGCTGCACCAGTATCTAGAGCACCATACAGAATGTCTCCTAATGAGCTTAATGAGCTCAAGATTCAGCTAGAAGAGCTCCTAGAGAAGGGGCACATACGACCTAGTGTCTCTCCTTGGGGTGCACCAGTTATCTTTTTCAAAAAGAAGGATGGATCGCTTAGTTTGTGTATGGACTATAGGCAGTTGAACAAGTTAACCATTAAAAATTGATACCCACTGCCTAGGATTGACAACTTGTTTGATCAGTTACAGGGTGCCTATGTTTTCTCCAAGATAGTTCTTAAATTAGGGTACCATCAGTTGAGGATCGTGGAAAGTGATATCCACAAGATAGATTTCTGGACTAGATACGAACATTATGAGTTCACTCTTGTACCTTTTGGTTTTAGGAATGCCCCTGTTGTATTCATGAGCCTCATGAATGGGGTATTCTACACTTTCCTTGTTAGATTTATGGTTGTGTTCCTTGATGACATATTGATATATTCTCATAATGAGAAGGAACATGAGGAGCATTTGAGGTAGGTATTACAGTGCTTGAGGGATAACCAGTTGTATGACAGTTTGTCAAAATGTGCCTTCTTTAGAACAAAGGTCTGATATTTAGGCCATGTTATTTCAGGTGATGCGATCTCAGTGGACCCATCTAAGATTGATGCAATTATGAATTGGCCAACACCTACTACTATGATCGAGGTTAAGAGTTTCATGGGTCTTGCAGGATACTACAGGCAATTTGTTGAAGGTTTCTCTAGAGTGGCTCATCATATCACATCCCTTCAGTGAAAGGGAAAGAAATTTGAATGGACAGAGAAGTGCGAGGGGGCCTTTTAGGAACTCAATAAAGCACTTAATAGCGCACCTATTTTAGTAGTACCTGAGCCTTCAGTAGATTTTGTGGTTTGTATGGATGCATCCTTAGATGGTTTGGGGGCAGTGCTTATGTAGGATGGGCGAGCTATAACATATGAGTCTAGGAAACTTAAGACTCACGAGCTTAATTACCCTACCCATGACCTTGAGCTTGTGGTAGTAGTGCATGCATTAGTTAGATGGTGACACTTTCTCTTGGGACATCAATTTAAGCTTCATTCAGACCATCAGAGTTTGCAGTATATATTTACTCAGCCGAATCTTAATGTTAGGCAGAGGAGATGGATGGAGTTCTTGTGTGAGTATGACTTTAATGTCCATTATATCAAAGGGAAGGAGAATGTGGTTGTTGATGCCTTGAGTAGAAGGCAACATGAGTTATCATCCATGATCACTGGTATAGACTTGAGGTATCGTATACTACATCATTTGTGGGAGGATGAGTTGTATGTAGAGGTTTGTTAATTGATCTGCTCTCAGAGACCCCTTGTGGGGAGATTTTTAGAGTATTCCTTGGAGTCTGATGGACTATTACATCATAAAGGATGCATCTATGTGCCTTATTCCAAGGATTTGTGTAACACCATTATGCTAGAGGCTCATAGAGCCCCTTATGTAGCGCATCCTAGAGTTAAGAAGATGCATGCTGATTTGAGACAACTCTATCATTGGTCAGGAATGAGACAGCACATTGCAAAGTTAGTAGCCCGGTGTCTTGAATGCAAGAAGGTTAAGGTAGAGCATGGTCATCTTGGAGGGATCCTTTAGCCTCATGAAGTACCTATGTGGAAGTGGGATGTAATATCCATGGATTACATTGTTGGTCTCCCTATGTTATCTCTACGCCATGATGCTATCTTGGTGACAGTTGACAAGTTGACCAAAGTTACCCACTTCTCACCCATCCGTACCACTTTTACAGCCCCAATAGTGGCATAGGTTTTCTTAAGAGATATTTTCAGACTGCATGGAATTCCTCAGAAGATCATTTCAGATAGGGATTCTCTCTTCACATCATCTTTTTGGAGAGAATTACAGATAGCTTTGGGCACGAGGCTCAATTTTAGCACATCGTATCACCCAAAGACAGATGGTCAGACAAAGAGAGTAAATTAGGTTCTTGAGGATATGCTTTGTATGTATGTTATGGACCATCAGGTCAAGTGGGAGGAGTATTTACATTTAGTAGAGTTTGCCTATAATAATGGGCATAATTCATCCTTGGGTATGCCACCATATTAGGCATTGTATGGTAGACCTTGTAGGACACCTTTGAGTTGGGATAGGATTGAGTATAGAGTTACCATTGGACCATAGCTAGTCCTAGAGGTAGAGCAGTAGGTAGCCATAATTAGGCAGCGTCTCCTAGAGGTGCAAGATCGACAAAAGAAATATGCTGATGCAAAGAGGACAGATCAGGTATACATGGTTAGAGATAGGGTCTTCTTGAGAGTGTAGCCTCATAAGAGTCCAATCCATTTTGGAAAGGGCTCTAAGCTCATACCTCTATTTTTGGGACCATTTGAGATATTGGAGAGGATAAGACAAGTTGCCTACTGTCTAGCCTTGACACCTAGCCTGTCACACATCCATGATGTGTTTCATGTTTCTATTTTGAGAAAATATATTTATGATGAGTCTCACATGATATATTGGGATGCCTTATAGGTGGAGTTGGATGGGTAGCTAGCATTGGAGTCTATTCGCATTTTGGCATGGCAGACGCTGGCCTACGAGGCCAAGAGCTGGACCAGGTTAGGGTTCAGTGGGATTGCTATGATGAGGTTATAGTTTCTTGGGAGGATGCAGCACAGATGAGAGCTCAGTATCCCTATCTTTTTTATGAACTCCAGGAGGAAGTTCAAGCCTAGGGGGGAGGATGTGATGCCTCACCCCGAACCCCATCCTAGATTTCCATTTTTTCTACTTATGATAGATTTAGCATATGATACTTTACATTTTGATGCACTATGGACCTTATGGATTTTATGCTTTATGTCATGGATTGATCATTTTGGATTTTGGACACATGATACTTTATGATGCACCTTATGGACTATATTATGTTTCTATTATGGAAATTTATTTTTGAGACAATTGATTTGGAAATATATTATGATTATGTTATGGGTTATTTATGATAGGATAATTATTAGAAATGGATATTATGTTTAGGTATCATGCAATGTGAATCTTACCTTATGTTGTATGCATAAAATGAAATTATTATATTCTTGTGATCTTAAGTAATAAACTTAGTATGTTTATGTTCCCTTAAGTTTAAATATTTCTTATTTCTTTATGATGTATAGTTATCTCCTCGGACTACTGATATTTGAATTGAGTGTGCAGGTATGAGACCATGGTATTTAATACGGGGAACCAAACAAAGGAATATGTGAACTCAGTTTGAGCCAAGGTTGCATCTAATGAGAGACAAGAACTCATTGTATCATGATTTAATTTGTAAATGTATATGGTTGATTTTGGAAATGTAGTCCTTAGATGTATTTTCTTATTTCCTTGTGATTTTTGCCCAAGTGGATATGACATGGCCTAGTGATGTGTAAATGTTGTGTGTGGCATTTGACACTTATGATTTGTACTTAAGGCCATGACTTGTCAACTTGGGAATGGTTGTCCACCTACCTAGGTAAGTACATTAGTGAATCCCCATATGCATACCTTGGTTTGGGAGATGGGGGTGTCGTCATCTCATTGGAATTTCGAAAATACTCTTATAGTGGACTTTTGGAGGGGTTAGAAAGTGTCTAGGGGTGTGTTGGGGTCTTTTTTAGGTAGCCCACTTGTTATACCAATAGTTAAAGGCCATTTTAACCCTAGGATAGCCTCTGGTTGACCATATGACCCTTCCAAAAAGTTGGTTTCCCAAGTTGGACGAAAATAAACTCTTGTGAGGCTTGACCTTGGATAGACCACCCTTCCATCTTTGTGCAAAGACATTATTCACCTTTTTGGAGTTCCCCTTTTTGAATCCATTTTTATAAAGTTGTAAGAGTGTAGGGAAGAGGGACCAATTAGAGGAATTTCCTTCTCCCCATGAGTTTTCTAGTGGCTTTTTAGTGGAGACTCTCCATGTTGGAGAGTTTGAACACCACTCTCTAACTTAGAGACATAGCTAGAGTTGGTGACTTGGAAAAGGAGGATTTAGGCTAAAAGGGAGATCTTTTTTAACTATCTTTCCTTAAGCTTGGATCTAGGTTGGTGGACTTATTGCAACTCTCTCTTGTAGTTTTACTTTGTGCTTGAAAAATGATGAATGTTGTGTGTGTCTTGTTGAAGGATTGTAGCTATGAACTTGTAGTAAATGTCATGGTGTTGTTGTTGATTTGAGTATTTTTTTTTTAATTCTTCTTGTATATGTTGTTAATGGGAGTCTCAAGGCTCACTCACCCTTGGGAGGGAAGAGTAGCCTTGGGGGTGAAGGAGTTTTGACAACCCTTGGTGTAGAGTCTCTCCTCAAGGAGGAGAGGGAAAAATCATGGAGTATGGGCTCCATGAAGCCTCCGTTGTTGTTTCTTCTTTGGGGGTCATAAGGGCATAATGATAAACTTGGTTTGATTTTGGGAAAGAAAGTGTTTGGAAAGCCATGTTAGGGTTTGGATTATGAGTTTTGGGTTTGGACTTCTCCCTTGGGTATTTGGTCCACTTCACCCCATATAGGGTTATTGAGAAACCCATTGTGCAAAGCCTTGGTGGGAGTGTTGTAAATGTAACTATTTTTCCTTTGTTGCATGTTTGTCTCCCTCCTTTGTTTGGTTCCCCAAGCTGGGGGGTAGCCTCTTAAGAGGCCTAGGTTGGGTGGTGAGCAACCCATGGTCCCATGAGTTTCCCTTATTTTGTTCTTTTTGCAGATTTTTGAAGTGGAGCTGCATGAAGTGTTATGGCTACATAATGTAGAAGATGTTTTTCCTTGTGGTTCTTTTTGCACATTCTTTATATGTGTGTGTAAAGCCTTTTGAGGGAATTAAAGGAAAACTTGTATATTAGTGATCATGAAGTCAATGAAAGTAAAGTGTTTTGAATAAAGTCATGCTATTGTCAACAAAATTTTATTGTGTAGATGTGTAGAAAACACACCCTTCCTAAGTGGTGATGTTATGTGAAAAGAAATGTAAAGTTGAAATAAATTAATGAAGGAAAAAGAAAAAAACACCATTGAGTTATATTTTAGATTTAATATGCTGCAAAGATTCAAGGAAAGAAATGATCTACTTCTATTTTAATGTAGATGCATCTATTTTAAAAATATATATTTTTGCTATAGTGGCTGGTTTTCCTACAAATTTGAAATCTGTGAAGTCATATCTCCATATTTTACCCATGTATATGGTTACTCATAAGTAGTGAAAAACAAGTAACAAACAAAAAAAAAGTAGTTTAAATAAGATAATCTGTTTTACATTCCTTGTTTATAAGAAATGAATTTCCTTCCTTTTGGTAAATCAGTCTTGCAAACATGTTTATACATATTGAATATGTTTATAGATTTTTCATATATATATATATATA
>MU225395.1:694678-715460 GCA_018584345.1 Thuja plicata | reverse complement strand
TGTACATGGGTATATGGGTGCCCATGATGCCAAGAATTCCCAAGGAATTTGGGGTTCATAAGAAAAATTGGAAGGCTTGAATCCATAACTTGTTTTGTGAAAGAAAGGTAAATTTACTCCAGTTGTCGTTGTAGGGCATGGAGGTGAAGGGTATAAATTTGTTCATGAGTCCATGTGTGGCCATGGAACAAGATTATATGTGTGGTACTTAGGAATGTTGAGCCCATGTGTGGCCTAGTGTACATATTTTGTATTATTGGCTTTCTCCTCTTGTGGTAGTGCTCTTTCACCCCTTTGTTTCAGGTCTTTTGGAGACCTATGTATATCCTTGGGTAATGGTTATTTTCTTGTGTTCCTATTTTTAGTTTCATGGTTGTTATGTGTGCATGTATCCCGGTTCAGTTCTGGATCCCCTAGCTTGGGGGTGGCCTTGCAAAGGCCTAGGTTGGGAGGTGAGCCTCCATGGTCAACCTTGATATTCTTGCAGGTTCAGAGAAAGCTTCTGAAATTTTAGCCAAAGTTTTGGTGTGTTGGTTTCAATTTCCCTCATAGTCTTTTTCTGTTCAAGCTTCCCCTAGTAATATTTGAAAGGGTTTTAGAAATTGTAATCTTCTTGTATTTTTGAAATCAGAGTATGCTTATTTATATTAATAACATAAGTATTTGGATGTTTATTAGAAATGATTAAAGGAGATTGAAAATCTATAATTCCCTTGTAATGAAGTCACTCATGTATTCCAAAGATGTATTTAAAAATTGTATCAATGAGAAGAGAAATATTGCTTAAACCTTATTGTATTAACATCTTTCCCCAAGTAGCTTCGTAGGTGTTTTATTAGAGTATAGTAGATAGAAATTGTATTCTTACTTAGCATTCAAAATAAAGAAACTTGTTCTATATGCTTGTATGATTAATTTCATTATTGGCTATTTCAAAATTAGTATTATTTTTGTTTTATTAAAGTGATAAGAAAATAAATCTTAAGGATTATAGCTTTATTATATGTTGTTGAAATCATATATCAAACTTTCTATTAATTAAATCTATGATATATGCAAAGGTATTGAAAAGATTTTATCTCCTATAGTTCATATAACATGTTTAAATAAAAATTTATGTTCATTCGATTAAGGTTTAAATGCCCAATTTTTGGGGCATGACAAAATAAAATAAAATGCCTTCTCTTTCCCTCGATCAACTTTCACCTGCTCATTTTCTCCCACTTCTTTTCTCAACAAATAAAATAAAAATGATTTGGCTAGGCGGTGATTATTCTCGACAATCAACAGGTAGCTAGGACAGTAGCTAGGACTAAAGATAACACAGCTCAAGAGACCATCATAGGTTGTCTCTTTATTCGGTCTATATTATTGATAAAATGTTTTACATTTCATTAGCTCATCAAATCTGGGGATTTGAAAGAATTTAATAGAATATTTTCATGACAACGTATATTATTTAAGTTGACGTTGCATGAATTTATCTACTTCGTGCACTTGTATACTATGAAGATGGTGACAAAGAAGCATCTCCTACCATGGCCATGCTTCTTTATCGCCGTCCTCATAGTCTACAAGTGTACGAAGTAGATAAATTTGTGCAACGTCAACTTAAATAATATACATTGTCATGAAAATATTCTATTAAATTCTTTCAAATCCTCGGATTTCATGAGCTAATGAAAGGTAAAACATTCTTTCAATAATATAGACCGAAGAAAGAGAGAACCTATGATGGTCTCTTGAGCTATTTTATCTTTAATGTGCATATCCGTCATTTTTTCAACATTTGATAATTAATTTCCGACAGCACTGCTATACCTTCGATAGTTAAAATGTTGGAGAATCATAATTTACGACAATTATTTCGACAGCAATGTTATATGTTCGACAGCACAACCTGTCAAAGAAATGTTGCATGACTGTCACTATTCTGATAGTTACAGTGTCGCAAATAGAAATTTTTTGATAGAAACTTTGATAGTAATGCTATATATCTGACAGGTATATCTATTAGAATTAGGTGGAAACTATCGTCAGAAAGGATATGTTTTCGACAGTTATTTCTGACAGAGATTGTATATTTTTGATAGGTCGTGGTGTCAGAATGTTGATGGATGAACCATAGGAAATGCTATCACAAAGTTGTTGTCATGTGCAAGTTTTTGACGTGATGTGGTGTTGGTAAACTGACAGATGTGTCTTCTGTCACAATTTCCTATGTAAAAATGACAACAGACTCATGTGTCGAAATATCGACAAATGAGCATTGGAAATCTGACAAATGGCTATCAAAATTTGACCTCAAATGTACTAGTGACAGTTTTGAAGACACTCTTGGACAACAAAGGTTTTACAATTCTTGACTCAAAACCATGGGAACCGGGAGTCAAACCGAGATGGTGGGATAACAATTCTTATTGTGTCTTTCATAAAAATAAGGGACATAAGACTAGTAACTATCTTAAGCTTAAACACTTTATACAAGACCTTATTGAAGGAGGAAAGATCAAAGGGGAAGGACACACCACTAATGAAGACCATCCGACATTTAACAAACCATTCCCTAACTATGAAAAAGGGGAATCTTCTAAAGGAAAAGGAATTGAAGTGAATTACACCTATTCTAATAATGATAATTTGATCAACATGTGTGACATTAAATATGAATCAATCAATGTGATAACTATTAAAGGTGCTAAAGACACGTCCATACAATCAAATGTGGTGACTCAAAGTCAAGCACAAGTCACAATCAAAGGAGCTAGCTCCTCATCAAACCAAGCAACATCTTCAAAAGTACATGTTGTCACCATTCCCAAACTAGCAGTAGCAAGACAAACATTTACCATTCCTTCAGCAAACTATAACTTGGTAGATCAATTGCAAAGAATCTCTACTCAAATTTCTATATTTGAGTTACTCAAGATCTCCTCAGTGCATAGGGAAGTTCTTGAACAAGCCCTACATTATGAAAATGTTCCAAAAGACATTGATGTAGACAAGTTCTAGAACATGATTAATCATATATGAACACCACACTATCTCTCTTTTTCAGAAGAAGATGAAAAATCACTGACTCATCCTCATAACCAACCCCTACACATTGCAGTCCTAATTCACAAATTGCATGTCAGACATGTATTGATAGATGGAGGCGCAAGGTTGAACATATGCACTCTCAATCTGATAAAGAAGTTGGGAATTTTCAGAACAAACCATTGACTCAAGGAGTAAGATAACTATCAAAGCTTACGATGAAGAAGAAAGATCATCTAAGGGCCTCATTGTTCTACCAATCAGAATAGGACTAGTTGAAAGAAATGTGATCTATCAGGTTCTAGATCTACCCTTGACTTACAACATACTATTAGGGAGACCTTGGATCTATGAAATGCAAGTAGTACCATCTACTTACCACTGATGTATCAAATTCCCACATAATGGGATGTTAGTGACAATTCCTGTAGATGCTAGTTACACTTACAATAATGTTAAAGCAGTTAGTATGGTTCTTCATAATAAAGAATTCCCAAAATAAATGGTACCTGAAACTACTAAAGACATGGTGATGAGAAGATTTGGAAAGACACTAAAACTTGAAGAAACTAGTATGGGAGAATACAAACTAGACATGACTACGTCATTAATACAACTTCTTGTGTCTCCAAGATATTATGGGAAACCTTCCTCAGCTTTCACACCTACTACATCTAAAGAGCCAGACATTCACAAAGCAACTAGTATGGTTAGAGACTCTACTTCTCAAGAGGATGAAAAATAAGAAAAAGAAGTCTTGACTTGGCTTTATAAAGGAGAACAAAAAGAAAATGAGGTAAAACATGTGTAGATATCCCCAGAAAAGTATGGTAAAGGATATGACCTTCTCAAAGAAATGGGATATAAAGGGAAGGGACTTTTAGGAGATAAAGGAAAAGGACTTCTTGAACCTATACACATGGAATTCAGAAATACAAAAGATAAAATAGGATTAGGTTTTAATAACAAATCTGAAAACCCTACTTTAAGAGTTGGTCCAATAATTGATGAAGGAAGTGATGATGAAGAAGAAGAAACAACATTAGAACCATGGAATTATGAGAGATCATTGCATATTGGTACAGGGTATCCCAAATATCAAGGAGAAATATATGTACCTACTTTTGTAGCACAACAAGAGACTCATATTCCTATATTGACACAAGCTACTATTCAAGAAGTAGAAGAAACAATAGAAGACTCTCTAGAAGTCCCATTGATAGAAGAAACTCCTAAAGAAATACCTCAACAACAAGATGTACATCCTAACTGGGGGAAGTTTTTCACAATTTTACATGTCCTAGATTTACCTCACTTTGATCTACAAGTGGCTAATAGGGTACATCAGGTAACCATTGCTGAGTTTGTAAATAGATCAGATGATGAAATAACAGACTCACATGATTATGATTGGGATAAATTGTCTAATGCTAATATGGAAATTGAAGTAGATTTGATTCATAAATTTGCACTGATATTGGAAAGAGGAGAAAGTTCTACCACTTCCCCTAACACTGATGTTGTTCCAAAATTAGATGAGATACTGCTACCTAGGATTTTTTATGAACAAACTAGTGTTTTACTAGGTCTAGAGGACATTCTAAGACTACAAGAAGTGAGTTCCATTTTTCTAAGAGAAGAAGAAGAAAGCTCAACCAATGAGTCACTAGAGTTAGGTCTGCATATTACTAACAACGACCCTATTAATGATGATTTAACTCTTGATGATCTAAACGTTGTAGAAGTTGACTTAACAGAACATTTCTTGTCACTTAATAGTTTTGACACTGACGTGATGTTGTCCTTACCAAAATCTGAATCATTATCCTTGATAAGCCCCGACCTAATTAATTGGACTAATTTAGATCCCACTCCTATCATGAAATTCCCTAATGACTACACTTTGGCCTTTTATCTGAATGCTTGTGAACCTTATCCTTCTTCCACCAATGCAAGGAGTGTGAAAATGACAAAGGAGGATATCAATTTTCTTAATCACAAATTGAAAAATAAAAAGAAGAAAAGAAATGATGGTGAAAACCAAGTTGTGGCAGTATCAAATTCTAAAAAAGTAAAAATAAAAGATGTATATGATGGTGAAAACCTCCTAGAAGTGCCAACATATGAGATTCTTGATATCCTCCCTGAGAACTTTCAAGAAAGATCTTCAGTTTTGATAGAACCAACACAACCGGTTAACTTAGGAATAACTAAAATTCCTCAATTTGTTCACCTAGCACAGTCCTTATTAGAAGAGGAGAAGATATAATTTACTGAGTTCCTAAAAGAGAAAAAGATCAAATTTGCATGGTCTTACACTGATATGCTTGGAATCAATCCTAAATTAATAATGCATCATTTATCTATAGCTCCTAGGATCAAACCCGTGAAATAGAAATTAAGAAATATGCATCCTCATGTTGCATTACTAGTGAAAGCAGAGCTAGAAAAATTATTGAAAGATGGATTCATAAGAGTCATTGCTTACGCAGGATGGATTTCTAATGTGGTACCAATATCTAAAATAGATAAATCTATCAGGATCTACATAGACTTTAGAGACTTAAACAAAGCATGTCCTAAAGATGATTTTCCACTTTCAAACATTGATATGATCATAGATCTTACAACAGGTTATCAGATATACTCACTCATGGATGGTTTCTCAGGCTACAAGTAGATTAATATTTCTCCTGAAGACCAAGAGAAAATAGCATTCACATGCCCATGGGGAACTTTTTGCTAGAATGTTATGCCATTTGGATTAAATAATGTTGGTGCTACATACCAAAGAGCTATGACAACCATATTCCATGATATGATACACAAAAACATTGAGGACTACATGGATGATACCTTAGCCAACTCAAAAAAAAGAACTACTCATATTAAAGACTTGCAGAAGATATTAGATTGCATGGATAAATTTCAACTCAGGCTTAATCCAAAGAAATGTGCCTCTAGAGTCCAATCAGGGAAGCTACTAGGGTTTATTGTATCAGCAAAAGGAATTGAGGTAGACCCTAAAAAAGTTAAAGCTATACTGGAAATGTCACCTCCACACAATATTAGTCAAATGAGGATGCTACAAGGAAGACTCTAGTCAATCAAGAGATTTATGTCACAACTTGCAGACAAAGCACAACCTTTTACTAAACTTCTACATAAGGGTGTTACCTTCAAATGGGATGAACATTGTGAAAACAACTTCAAAGAGTTAAAGGATTACTTGGCTACACCTCTGGTGCAGGAGCACCTTTGAGATGCTAGCTAATATGGTGGTATTTTGTCATTTTGGTGTGCTAGTGTGTGTAAGACCCTCTAGTAGGGCAATGTCAATACATAAGGTCATGTTGACCAAGAGTAGTTTAGGTCAATTTCATTTTATGCTTCTGTTTGGGTAGAATAGCTCTTTTTTGGCTCTTGTTTAATGGACTATCCTTGATGATGTCATCAATCAGTAGGGTGATTTCATAGTGGTTATTAGGGTCCATAGATACCCTAGGTGGTCTAGCTAAGGTTAGATAAGGTAGATTGGTGGAGAAAACACTTTAAAAGTGTAAGTTGCAAAAAGATGTAAAATGTTGCTATGCAACATTAGCAACTTTTAAAAGTTGCTGACAACATTTTGTTGTCTAGGGAGTTTCGAGGTTCTAACAGTTTTTTGAACCCATAGAAGGGATGCAACATGTGTGTCTAAGATATATAAGGTGACAAAACCCTAATTTGAGGGAGGAGAAGCCATTGTACGGATTTTTGATATTGGAGCCAAGAGCTTTGAATGTGAAGACAGCAGATTTGAAGGATTTTTGTGTTATTTTGTTGTGCATGGATTAAAAATGAGACTGTGACTAGTTGTATTCATTTTAGTAGATGTTGTAGTGATTTTCCAATAGCTAGTTAATTTTGTAGTTACTTTCCTTTGCAGTTTGTAAATTATTTTTGTTTCAAACAGCTTGTTGTCCAGTTCTGAGCAAGGAGCAAGGATGTGGACCTAAATCTACTTTCCACCATTGGTTCTATATGGCTATCTAGGAATGGAAAATAGGTCCATGGAGCTTCAAGAATGTGGAAGGGGGAGCTTTGAAATTACTTGCAAGTATTTTTAAACACTTTCCCTAGGCGAGCTACATGCACAGCCCGGTTAGGAAGAGCAAGTGACAGTTGGTTTAAAAGTTGCAGGGGGTGTTCTCATGATCCAAGAAGGCCATGGGTGTATTTAATGATTTTATTCAGGTGTTCCCCAAAGTGGAGAAGTTTCCAAGAATCCAACATGCCAATTTTTGAATCCCAAGACCTCAAACTGGTCCAAAAGCAAGAAAGAAGCCATTTTCAAGAGGTAGGGTGTACAGACAGTACTGTACCCTAAGACCTAGAAAATCCTTGTGGGTTTTTGATTTACTTGAAGACTAATAGAAGAGATTTGGGGGTTCTTTGGAGTTTTTGTGCAAAAAAAGTGTTGTCCTACAATTTAGGAGGCCTAATTGGAAAAAAGGGCTACAAGGCCTAGAAAGTAGGAATCTAGAACTCGATGGGAACATGGACCAACTTGATGGTTTCACACCTAGGTTGCAATCTAAAAATGGAGTATGTTGAATCCCTAACCCTCCTTCAAATCCAAATGTAATTTTAAGGCTTGGAGTGGTTTGAGTGGAAGGTTCTTGTAGAACACAATAATGGTGATTTTGACAAGATAGGTAGCTTCTTGGTTGGAGGGAAGAGTTGATTCTTCCAAGTGGTAGAGGGTGGATTGAGGAAGCCCTAGAGGTCCTAGGAGAGGCCTAACAAGAGTTCCAAGCAAAATCAGAAGGTTCTCAAGGAGGCTCCCTATCAACCTCCTATTCTCATGGCACCTATTCATGGAAATCCATTACTCCTATGTATCTTAGCTATGGCTACATCGCTAGGAGTATTGCTAGCTCAAGAAGATGAAACTAAAAAGGAAAGAGCTATCTACTATATCAGTAGTACACTAATGTCTTATGAACTCAATTATAGTATAATTGAAAAATCTTTCTTAGGATTTTTCTTTGCATCACATAAATTGAGACATTATATGCTTTCACATATAGTCATGATTATTGCAAAGATAGATCATCTTAAACACCTCTTAAGAAACACAACATTAATAGGAAGGATAGAAAAGTGGGTCCTGATTCTAAGTGAATTTGATATTGAGTATGTGGATAGAATGGCTACTAAAGGACAAGTCCTCGCAGATCAATTAGTTGATTCACCCTTTCAAGATGACGCACCTTTGATAATTGAATTTCCTGATGAAACTTTTATGTATTTAACTGAACATCCATGGAAGATGTACTTTGATGGTTCTTTCATGCAACAAGGATCTATGGGAGGGGTTCTCTTCATCACTCCTCAAGGCTAAAAAATACCCAAAGCATACAAATTAATTTTTCCATGCACAAATAACATTTTTGAATATGAATCATTAGTGAATGGTCTTAAATTGGCTATGGAATGGAAGATCATAGAGTTACATGTGTATGGTGACTCCCAGCTTATTATTAACCAAGTAAATAGAAATTTTTAGACTAAAGATGAGAATCTAATGCCTTATAAACAACTGGTTGAAGATTTGAAAAAGTACTTTGTCTTTGTCACATTCTAGCAAATACCACAGATAGAAAACAAAGCTTCAAATGCTATGGCTACACTAGCATCCATGTTACAACTAGAATAGCATCAATTCTGGTATGACTTCTTGGTGGAAGAATTATCCTATCCAACTTTTGATACCCCTGAGTACCAAGTAATTTGTGCTTTAAATGCCCAATACCAATCCTGGTATGCCAAACTCATTACCTATCTTACTGACCAAACTCTACCCAATGGCCTATCAAGGAATGAAAAATGATCCTTAATTAGGACAACATCATTTTATGTCCTTATTACTAATAACTTATATAGATGAGGTCTAGGTGGTACACTTCTTAGGTATTTAGAACAAGAAGATTTGGATCACGCATTAAAAGAAGTCCACAAAGGTGTATGTGGATCGCACTCAAATAGTTTTTCTTTAGCTAAACAATTACTAAGAGTTGGCTATTACTGGCCCACAATAGAAAAAGATGCTTTTCTATTTTCAAAAACATGTCACAAATGCCAAACACATAGAAATCTCATCCATGCTCCTGCTAGAGAACTCATACCATTTATAACACATTGGCCATTTCAGCAATGGGCCTTTGATTTGGTTGGACAAATATATGCTAATTCTTCAAGTGGACACAAATACATCATTACAGCCACTGAGTATTTCACTAATTGGGTCAAAGTCATGTCGCTGATCAAAGCCACTGGCAAACAGGTGGCTATGTTTATCTTGAACTACATTATTTGTAGGTATGGGATACCCTCTTCTATTGTAACAGACAATGGGGGTCAATTTAAAAACCAATACATCAAAGACCTTTGCACACATTTTCACATCACTTAGCATTGTTCTTCAATCTATTATCCTCAAGGTAATGGAAAAGTTGAGGCATCTAACAAGAAAATTCTTAAAATCCTACATAGAACTATGAGTAAGTCTGGCAGAGACTGGAATTTGAAACTAAATATAGCACTTTGGGCCTACAGAACAAGTATTAGAACACCAACTTTAGCCACACCATTTTTTCTAGTCTATGGCATAGAAGTAGTGTTACCTATTGAGGTAGAAATTCCATCTTTGTGGGTATCTCTCCAAGGTCTTGTTACTAATGAACAATATCACATTGACTAGGGTGAATGCACTAGAATTACTTGATGAGCGCAGACAACAAGCATTTGATCATTTGAAAGTGTACCAAAAATGCATGTCAAAAGGGTAAAATAAAAAGGTCAAACGATGACAATTTCAAGTGGGGGATCTCATTCTAAAAGAGAATCCTAAGAACCAGCCAAACAAAGAACAAAAATGAAAGTTTGAACCTAACTGGCTGGGGCCTTATGTCATTACTACAACTTTTAGGACTGGAACATATCAGTTAGCTACACCTGAGGGAGATGTTCTTCTTGATCCCATTAATACTCTACATTTGGAGTAATTCTATGCTTGACATCTGGCTAACAGAGCCTGTGCAGTGAAAATTCTCAGAAAATACCAAAAAAATTAGAAAATTTATCCTAAAGAATCCAAAACCAGTGGAAAAAATCTTGAAAAAAGGTATCCTTGGTGAAAACCTGGCAAACAGGCGCCTTGGTACTACAAAAAAAAAAGAGAAAGAGAAAAAAGAACAAAAAAATTTGAAAAAGAGAAAAGTACCTTGATGAAAACTCAGCAAACATGCATCTTGTTAGCAAAAATAAAAAAGCTTTTCCAAGTGGTGAAAACCTGGCAAACAGGTGTCACTCAAACTTTATGCTCTATCTATCAATTAATTGATGATACTAATCCTTCATGATACCTATGCTACTGGTTGACTCTGATTCATTAAAAACATCCTATCCTTGCCTGGGATTCATCTGCATTTGTGTCTTAGGAATAGTCATTCTGCACTAGGGGCATCTTTTCTAGCATGTTAGTTTGCATCTGCTAGGTTGTCCTAGGTTCCTTTCTAGGGTGGTTTTCCTCTCAAAATAGTATTTCTTAATACTTGCATCAAAATGTCACTATCACAAAAAAGGGTGTTTCTTCAACACCAACTACCTGTAACAAACATCATTCTAGTGTTTCTCAACACTTTAATCAAGCACTTTAAAATGACCTAGTGTTTATCAACACTTTAATCAAAAACATAATAGTGTTTCTCAACACTTTAATCAACCAGTGTTCCCAAATACTACATTGGATTGCAATTGCTGAGAAAATTTTATCTCATATACTCAGACATGAAAAACATATTTCTTAATTCCAAATTCTGATTGATGAATCTCTATTGTGCTTGAAAAATGAATCTATAGTATTTCTCAATACTACTTAAACACATAATATGATCTTGGTTTGATTATGACTCTTTTATGTTCCCATGATGTTTTATACTAGGGGCATATAAGTGGTTCTAAATTTTCTTTGATTAATTCTCAATTGCTGATTGTTATATCTTCTGAGTTTTCTTGGTTTTCTGCGTATGGTGATTGTTTAAATAACCCTATAAATTTTACCTAACATGGATGTTTATGGTAAGGGCTTCCAACATGAGTACATAGCCTCATATATATCGATCCTCATTATGTGTAAACTACGGTGAGGTTGAAATAATTTCCTTGTCTATTTTCTAAATCAGATTCTCACTACGATGTATGAAACATGATGTACCCAAGGATATGAATTTTCAAGGTCATTACAGGTCACATATCTTACATTACACTTGAACAGAACCTGATTCTTAATAAGAAAAGGAGATAACTAACTTGTCATCCTGGATTTTATGCCTTGATGCCTAAGTTTATTTCTGACATTGCATCCAATACACATAGTATTCATACTTTCATGATACCAATGGGTGTTAGTGATATATGTACTATCAGGTGATGTCCACTACAAAAATTCCATATGATGATAAAAATGCTACAATGTATATAAATTAGTGACAGTCCTAAGAGTCTACATGTAGGTGCATTTAGAGATTGCATGATTCATTTTTAAAAGAACAGCATAAAGGATTTGAGCTCAAAATGACTTCCTGATTCATCTGAAATCCAAGTTAATTACATCATCTATTTTACTTATATTAATGTCGTTACATATCCATGACATACATTCTGTATTCATAAATGAGAAAGAGAAAAAAAAAAAAAAAAAAGCATTCCAGCATTGCATTTATTTCTACTTCCTAAGTGCATCCATACATTTATTTGCATAAAGAAAATCTCAAAAACATACATTTTCATATTCACTTAGTATCATTTGAAACACATTTATATATCAATAATAAATCAAAAGAGCATAAATGATGTCATCACATAAATCTAATCTAACTCATCAAGAGACCAAGAACCTAATCACATGTGCATCAATATAAAAATTTATCAAAGCAAGAGAACTCATGAACATATCAAGATCAGGAACAACTATCTCAGATATATCAACTACGAAATAGATAAAAAATGTGGAACTATCTACAAGAGAGTATCAAAGTATCAATGTGAATTAGATATACATGTATAAAATTCATAGTACAATGAATAACCTTAGAAGGATCATAATATATAATAAATGATCTCAAAATATATCAAAGTAAAAAATTAGGTCTGACTCCCACCCTCTCCCTGATCTGGAGGAGGGGGAGGCGGTGGTATAAAAGGAGATGGTGGAGGCATCACTCCCTTAGACTGTTGTGCAATGAGTGAATATGAAGGTGCTCTTTGGCCCTCTGGAACCATAGCATGATATAAACCAAAGTAATATGTCACTCTCTATCCCTGGTGTGTAGCTATATGAGCCTGGGTATCTTGCTCTTCTCTAAGCATATCTCCCTGTCAATCCCTCTCTTCTCTCAGGCACTGGAGCTACGCATCCCTATCTACAAGTAAAGCCTCCAATGTCATGATCCTCGCTCTGAGTTTCTAATGCTCATACTATGACAATGCATCACCATCTCTCCCAGAGCCTCTGCTTGTATCCTGTCTGGTAGGCCTATCCTAATGTTTGTCCTTCTGTCATTGTTGTTGTCTCTACTACTCTCTAGTCAACAGTGGACCTAGATCTCTCTTAGGAGCAATGAACCTAAGGCAAGTTTGTCTACCACTGGTGCCCTCTCCACTCTCACCCACTACACCCCCACCCCTATCATCTCCACCATCATCTCCATCATCTAGACCTTGTCCTCTATCGGGTGGAGGGAACCTCCCATCTCTCCCACCATCTCTCCTCCCATCTCTCCTCTCTTTTTGTGCTCCCCCTCTACCTCTGACTAGTCAATCATCAGTTGGGTCATAATCTGATGGGTCCTCGATTCAAGGAACTACCTCATCAGGAGATGTGAACCATGGAAATGGATGTTGTAACATCCATGCAAGATATCCATCTGAACAACCTACATGTGCAACATCTGAAAGAATATCCCAACCAACTGCAACCTTCTCCCTGATAGCACATTGTGCAGTCTCATACATCAACCAAGCACCCCATAGTGGCTCCTCATCACAAATCTAAGCATAAACTAATAAATCTTGACACCTTCCCTGCATGCAGTTGTACTATCTCAATACCTGGGTAACCAAGAAGCACTCTACAATGTACCTGCTACATCCAATCAAATACCTACTCCAAAAAAAGTAAGGCATTTGTATCCTATCTAAAACCCACTCCTTGCAATCAAGGTATGGTCACCATACAACTACAGTCATGTCATCAAAAAGATAGCACCGATACTCTACCTTGCCCCAATGGGGCTACTAAATCCATCCTAAACACATGTAGACATACAGCTGATGATCCAAGCGCTACCTATCTACTATCGATCATGTAATAGGGATATGCTTCCAGGCCCAAATCTATAATACAAGGATCCCTATAGTCATACTATGGGAATACTGATAAACTATCTCGTGTAACTCTTGATAAATATGTGCCAATATGCAGCTACCCCATGCAACTCTCCAAGAAGATACTACCATATTCTCTAACATGTCGATCTAGCCAACCATGAAACCATGTTGTCCTCTGTCAGGCATCAGAATGCCTCTGATCAATCTAGGTAAATAAAAAGGATGATCATAATGATCACACATGTAATCCCAAGTAAGATATCGGTGAGCTATAGAATCATCCACAAAGAATCATTGAGCTATGGCAATAGTTGTAACAGAAGTCAACTCAAACTGAACCTCTCGACCCATAAAAGGAACTCAAAGAATCACCACACATCCTCTAGTGTGACAGTCATCTCACCAGTCGAGAGATGGAAGGTGTTGTGCTCCAAGTGCCAACTCTTGACAAGACCAGTCAACAACCCCCGACTTATACTAATGTCAGGTAAATAATGCAGTGAAAGTAAACCTACACAGGTGACTATCTCTACCTCATCCCCTATCATAGATTGGGATAATTCAAGGACACAACCTAGGTATGGTCCTCGGAAAGACAAAACCTCAAAAGGAACTTGTTAATAGATAGAAATTATAGGATCAAATCAGCATTCTAACTAAGGAAACAAAGAAAACAAGTTATCAGCTAAGTGTTTTTTATGTTCAGAAGAGGAAAAAAAGTCAAAATTGGAAGAAAACCAAGTCTAAAACCAAAAATGACTTTGTTCATACAGGGTGTGATCCCTTTTACAGGATGTGATCCATGATTTTTAGGATGTAATGGGGCATCCAGGAAGTGATCCTATTTTTACAGGATGCAACGCAGGATGCGGCGTGCGAGCTTGTTTTAATAGGACGCGATGACATTCAAACACCTGTATCTAACTACCATATGCAATTAAAAATGCAAAAATAGGAAACAATACCAAAATAACAAGATACGACATGGGAAATTTGGGAAAAATGGGATATGACGTGGGATTAACCAGATGCAATCCCCAATTTATGATGCAATGCAAAATTCAAAGTGCTCTAACTACTGCATAAATGCATAAAAATGAAAATAGAAAATTTGAACAAGTAGGTTTTTAGGTACTTACCGGTGGTGGGTAGTTGGCTGGATGCTGATGTTGTCATGTGAGCTCAAATCAATGTTTATGCATGGGGACCACCATCTTCTCTACAGAGCTCTCAAATTACCAAGGATGAAAGTGGAAATGAATGGGTAAAAAGTGAATTTTGAGATATATATTTGGCTTTTTGAGCTATTTAGGAGCTCTAGAACTCCTCCCAGACTATTGAAACTCAATTTTGTTCTCTTTCTGATCAATCAAGAATGAAATCGAATGTACAGATGATGTTTTATAGCACATAGTAAAAAATTTATGACAGTCACCAAAAATTTAGAATTGCTCCATATGTTCTAAAAATGATTCACAGGCTTTACGCAATTAGTTTTCCAAGTTCTATATCCTCAAATTGCACATTATTCATCAAAATCTTGGTCACACATCATTTTATTAGACTCAAAACTCACATTTTAAATGTGATTAACTTGGTAAAATTTTGTTTTCTATCACCTTTGTTTCTCCATTTCTTTTAGTTGATTCTTTCTTGATTCAATCGATCAATTTAAGTGATATATCATTCTACAGAGGGATTTAGTCTTTTTCCTTCAATTTCGTTCCCGAGGGGACATGATCACACTTAAATAAATCAAATTATTTCTCACAAAAAGAATTAAAATGAATTTTTCATCAAAATAATAAGGGCATGACAGTTCCTTGACTAAGTCAGGACTGTGGATGGACGACTTCGGTTCTCACAAGATGGATTTCTTATGACTACATTTTCTCATATTCTTATTAAGCTCCTAGTATCTTTGTACTAACCTTCATTTGATCAAGTTCAGAGTCAGTATTATCAATTCTTGTATGACAACCAAGTTTAGAATTGGTATTTTTAAGATCTTTGATTATTGACCTTTATTTGATCAAGTTTAAAGTCAATTCTATAATTCTTATTTCAATCAAGTGTGAGACTAATCTCATTAGACATTTTGTTCAATCAATTGTAGAATTATCAAAATTTCTTAAGTCAACATCAAAACTTTTTTTGAATCAATGCATTTCTCGCACATAAATTCAAAGAGGGGAAAATGTAACCACCCTATACCCATAATTATGTCAAAATAATTCTTCAAGTAATTGGCATAATTCATTTAAATCAAATTTAATTTCCTAAGTGATCTAATCACTAAATTAAATTAATTGCCTTAGCCAATTAAATCAAATCAATTCAATTAAATCAAAAACATGGCTAAAGTAATTAATTAAAAGGAATTAAATAAATCTTAATTACAACTTCACATTTGTAAAAGGGAAAGTCAAATCCCTATCCACTTAGAGTTAAATCACTTGGATCACCTCACATGGATCACCAAAGATTCAATCTCCACCTCTCTTCCACTTTCAATCCTAACCTCTCATTCACCAAATTCTTTTATAAATGGAATGAATTTTAAGCTTAATGGGCCCCTAATTTGAGAATTCAATTTGCAAACTTATGTTGCTCTTATTTTCATAGATCTTAATGCATTTTAGCTCTCATTTTCATAGCATTGTTATAATCTTTCACTTTAGAGATTTAAAATAAACATTTCTTGAGTATTTAGATTAAAAGCATTCAAATCTTCCATTCTAAGCTTGTATATGTCACTGATTAAAGCATAATCTAAGGGAAATTATAGCATTATTTACACTCTTCTTAGATAGGAAGCAATAGGTCAATTTTAGTGATTGATATGCTTGATAACTCTTATTTTCTTTGTTCTTTAACTAATATTATGACTTATTGAAGTGTTGTGTTGCAGACAATAGGTACACAAAATAACACACACAGTACCTATTATAAGAAAGAAGCAGAAAGGAGGAAAAAAATGAAGAACTCAGAAGCTTAGAGAAACTCGAAAAGAGAAAAGAAAAATTCTATTCTGAATTAATGAACAATAATTACAAAGTTCACCCTTAAAAGGTGAATGAAACCCTAAAAGGAAAAAAGATAGGTTGCACATTAATAATTAATTATTAATGCACCTAAGAGAAAGCTTAAGCACTAAAGAGTAATAAAACAACTTAACTAATTAAATCAATATGATTTAATTAATAAGAAAAATAAAGGAGGGGGCTGGGGAAAGAGGAGGATATGATGGCTCTGCAACCTGGTGTCAGGATCAAGGATGATGTTTGCATGATTGCTTCATGTCGTTAATGTGCTCTGTGTCCATTTGATTATTTCCCGAGTCATTCTTTGTGTATTTTGCGTGCTTTTCTTCGTTTTGGTTATTATTTTGTTATGTGTTGTGTTATAGTTGTGCCCTTGTTCTTATGCCTCTATGCTTGGGGTTTTTTGTACCTCTAACCTGGGTCACGTGTGTGATGGGAGGGTCAAAGCATGATGGATAATCCCTTCAGATTGATCCTGAGGTCATTATGGCCGAAGTATAGGATAGAATTAATAAAGATAGCATTAAACCCACATTCGATGGTAATACCGAGAAACTAAGTGAGAAGATTTCTTATAAACAAGTGGTGGCCGATAATCCTTCACCCTTCTCTAATAGTGCAATATTTAACAGAGTTTTCAACAGAAAGGTGGTGGACACCGAACATAGAGATGTGGGACGGGCCTCAACCAATGGAAGTGGATGAGCTAGCGAAGGAAATGTCGAACCTAGTGGCAACGTAGGAGATAATGGTAGGTCTCCTCCTCTTAGTTTGAAGAGTATCTCCCTTTCGCCCAACAAAGAAATGGTTAGTGCTATCAAATCTGAACAGAATAGGCTTAAAAGTATTGCTATATTCTTTGTATGTTTAGATAAAGATGCAATTCCCTCTCAAAAGTTTTTTGATGAATGGTTGGCCTCGATTTGGGGAAAAAAACTTGGTATCCATGTCACATATTACAGGATGATACAAAAGGGTCTTTTTGTCATTTTTCTTAAAAACCATACTATGTAGGAAAGATTTTTAGAAAAGAAGTTCTGGAATGTGGGTCGCTCCATGTTTATGGTTTACCCATGGTCGCCGAAAGGTAATTTTGAGAAATTTGTTGCTAGGTCTTCACCCAATTGGGTTGAAATAAAAAACCATAATGTTGAATTTTGGCCATTCATAGCCTAGATTTTGAGACCTCTTGGATTGGTCCTACAGGTCAAGCAAGCCAGAGTCACTCTCCCTCACCTTAATGCTAGATTTCTGGTTGCTTTAACACCAGAGATTGACTTCCAGGAATGTATTTCCCTCGATCTAGAAGGAGAGGAATTCTTTTGGGAAATTTATATGTTAGGAGACCTAAGTGCATGTTTCCACTGCAAATGCAATGGTCACACTAAGAGAGACTACCCAACCCTAAAATCTATGCAGAGAGATAAACCCAATATAGGGATTATTCCCGAGATTAACAAAAGTGTTACTGGTGGTGATAAAACATCTGATGGAAAAAAATAGGGAAGACTAGCCAGGATAAACCTGATAAGGCTATTTCTAATTCAGACAAGGAAATACCTAAAGAACAAAACAAGAATATTTCTGGTAATAAAAACGTTCAGAATGGTAATATGGATAATAATAAATTTGTTACTTTAGCGAACCCTCTATGTGATGAAGAGTTCATAGTTGTTCGTGCCCACGGTATCTCGGAGGACAAGAGCTCTGATACCCTAGATGCCCACCCATCAAATGTTGATGCCATCAATACCCCCATTTGTAATGCAACCCTCACCAAGTTGAATGCCCAAGAGCTAGCTATTGTATCTATTAATGAAAAAGCTAAGAAAATTAAGTAGAATAATAAGGACAAGCAACCCCCCTCTGTGCAATATGTCATTTCTCCTGAGTCAATGCAAATTGTTGCATTTAATAAAGAAGAGCAATTAACTGAGGTGACTAGAAAGAAAATAAAAATAGGAGAAAGGAACTCCCTGTCTAATAATAGCAAAGGAAAGAAAATCTTCCAGATAGTTTCAATACGTTGTGCAAAAGCACAAAACCCCCACCGAAGTAGTTACCCATGATTTACATCCATAGCTGGAATGTTCAAGGGTTAGAGATACCTGATAGAAAGTATACTGTGAGAAGGTGGTGTAATCAACTGGTTCATAAAGATGTCATTTTCTTGGAAGATATCAAAATAGTATGATTCCAAGCCCACACTATTCTCAAATTTCTTTGGGATAAAGCAATTGGTTTTCATTCTAACCATGAAAGAGGCAAAGGAGGTGTGGCTATCCTCGTCAACCCTAAATGGGAAGATCATATAGATAACTAGGGATGCTCTCCCTTCTAGAGGGTCATGTGGGTGTCCATCAAATGTGGTGCTTAATTGTTTTGGATTTGTAACATATATGTAGCTAATTGCTACAAAGAGAGGGCAGATCTTTGGGAATGATTTTCTACGAATCTACCTAAGTAGCCTTGGGTTTTTGTAGGGACTTTAACATGGTGGAACACAAGTTAGAAAAGATGGGAGGTGTGCCACAAGGATGGAAAGGTAATGATTTGTTCTTCTGGCATAAGTTCAAAAGGAAATTTAGCCTTATTGATCCCATGGAGAAAATGCATGGCCAATTTGCTGATATTTGGTTTACATGGTGCAATAACCAAAAAGGTAAACATAGAGTCTACTGTAGACTCGATAGATTCTATGGAGATGCATCTACATTCTCATTTATAATAAAAGGTAGCCATGCCCTAGTTGTGGTATGCCCAACATCAATATCTGATCATTCACCCATTCAAACATGTATCAGACTTGAAAGAAATGTAATCTATGGAGATGATGAAAAGAGAAGTAAGCCCTTTAAACTCAATATATCATTTCTAGATGATGATGACAATAGAGATGCCATTAAAATGGTCACCTTCTTAACTAAGCTTTTCAACCCACTAGATGATGCAATAACACTTTGGGGAAAACTGGTAAATGCCTAGAAGAACATATTTCAAGTTAGTGGAAAGAAGCTTGTTATGGACATAAACAGAGAAGAATCCTTCTGGAAAAATAGGTTGAATGAGATTAAGAGAGGATTGAAGAATAGAGGCAATGAAACCCTATTGGAAACCCATCTAGCCAGTACTAAACACAATTTGAGACTCATACAGAGATACAAGACATGGGGACAGAAGATTAGAGCCAGAATGAACTGGATAAATGAAGGTGATAAAGGCTCAGGGTACTTCTTCAATATTATCAGAGCTAAGAAAAAGAGAGAGATGATCAAAGAGATTAAAATGGGGGATACCCTCATTGATGACCCTAAGAACATTAGAAATACCTTTCATCAGTTCTACAATGAATTTTTCGCCTCAGAGGTCTCCCTTGACAATCAAAGAGCCCTTAAACAGTGTCTGGATATAATTGTTGGAATTATATTGAGATGATATACTGAGAGGGGAGGGGTGAATCAATACCTCTAAAAATTTTCCTTGGTTAGCCCATTAACCCTTAATCATCAGTTTGTAAATTATCTTATGTAACTGTTCATCTTTCTTTATGCATATGCAATCATATCATAAATTCTTTAGTATGTAACCATAACAGAAACATTCATGAAAATAGATAACACATAACACAAGATATGATATCGTAGAAAACTCCTATTAGGAAGTAAAAACTATGGTGGGCATTGTTAACCACAAGACTTCACTATCTACAGATAAGAAGGGGCCGGTTAAGGCTTACAATTGGTCACTTCTGATGACCTACCTTGTTAGGAGTATTACAATGGAGACCTGTTAAGATCTAATTTGTTTGAAGCTTTAGCAACATTGTTAAGTGTGCACTCTGTTAAGAGATTTGGAAAGAATGGTTAAGTTCACCTTCTACAAAAGGATTTTAGATGTGATGCACTTGTTAGAATGCAACTACATAAGTCTTTGATCTGATGATAAATGCAATGTTCAATTGCTAATAACAAATCCTATAAAGCTTCATACATATTAGTAATCATCCTTCCATGATTGAATAATACCTTTATATGCTTATCGGTAGCCTCTCTATGTTCTTGATAACTGATGTATTCTATTTTTGACCTATGCATGAATTCTACCTTCTTCTCCTTAGATTCTCTTGGCGGCTATCAAAAATAATGAATTCATAACTCACAATTGAGTTTGAACATCTATTTATACTAAATTAGGCTCAATTCTTGAATCATGCATCGCAAGTTAACTCTAGATCCAAGGTTTACAACTTGACCTTGATCTTTAGT
>MU225395.1:606296-640795 GCA_018584345.1 Thuja plicata | reverse complement strand
TATTTAATTCATTTATTTAATGATTATTTTCAACATGTGAGATAATTGAATTCTTTTTGATTAAGAATTACTTTATTTGATGAAATTAAATTAATTTAATTGAAATTAATTTAATTGGAAGAATTTAATTAGTAAGTTTAAATATTTGGATTTAAACTATAGGAAATTGAGTTTAATTAATTAAATAATGATAATTAATCAATTAAAGCTTAATTAATTAAATAAGAATTAATTATTTAATTAATTTTGGGAATTGGATTAGATGATTTGAGAAATGAATTTAGAAGAAAATAGGTGATTAATTAATGATTAAGAAACCATTAATTAATAGATGAAAATTAGTGTTTTTAATGTAAAGTCGCAAGCCTGTCCATTTTAGGGTGTCTACACTTTCACCTTAGGCATCATTCTAGACTTTCATTTACATTTTCATTCGCATCCCAAAATAAAATAATCCAAAAAATTAGTTTCCCTTATTTTCATTAATCTTTCCTAGATTACATTTACTCTCTGCATATGTCATTAACAAGATCCCAAAAGAACAAGAGAAAAATAGGCCCCAACACACAGCCCAGATATGACCCCAGTAGCAAGACTAATCTTCCTATTTAGAGGAACCTAACACTGGATTTCAACAATCCATAGAAATTTAAACATTAGTAGAAAACACATATTGATATCCCACAGTTACCTCCTATCCCTCCACCAGAGGATGATTTCTCATTTGAGAATGTTAGTACTAAGTGCAATGAAAGAGAAGTTAACAATGCCTTAGAAAAACCCAGAGTTAATGAATTTTGTGGGATCCCTATTGGAAACTGACCCAAATACATGCTTCAAAATTATTGCACAACATGGTGCCAAACTACCCACTAGATTTAAACTTCCACCCTAGTAGAGGCTACACCCATACCATCAACTTGGATTTCTTTGATGACACCTCTTCCTCTTACCTCTACCTTTCCCTCTAGAAGCATCACTCAATGCACATCCTAGGTGACCACATCCTCCTCTAATCTAGGAATCCAATACAAAAAACCTCTATTTCCATATTTCCACCCACCAACTATCACCACCACAATAATACCTTCCATAATGTCCTTCACCCATCCAACAAGTATGTCTAATATGGATCCACCAGGTCACAATCCCACCAGTCATCTAACAGGAGTCCCCCAAATCAACCAAGGGGCACTCCAACAATATCCCAATAAGTGTTCCTTCCCAATTCATGAATCCCCAAAATCAATCAAGGGGAACCTCAGAAACAACCTCCATTCAATCCCAACTATTCAAGGATTTTGGCTACCTTCTTGAAACACCATGAAGTAACTCAGCCCAGTACTTCCAACCCTACAACACGACCTCAACAGAAACCTTCATACACAACTCCACCTCGAAAACAACCACCCTACATTTCACCACCTTAGCAGTAGCCTCCCTATATTCCACCACCTCAACAACAACCTCCATACATTCCACCACCCCAGTAGCAGCCTCTGTACATCCCATCACCTCAATACAATCCACAACCTGAACATTTTCAACAACCTCCACATGCTCTACAACCTCATTATACTCCATAGTCTCAGTACGGTCCACTACATGTATCTATGACATACACAAACAAATTATTTGGGCCCTCTTACAACCAAGCACCATCTTATAATGGTGGGACAATATTTATGATCTTGATGCGGTGCCATCCATACCAACACCCACCGAAGCCTTTGATAAAAAACTCCAAATCCTCTAGCAATATGTCATTAACTTGAAAATTGATGCTCCTAAGAGGTCTTACACTATAGATGACCTTAGTCCTTATCCCTTCAATAGGACATCGCACATGCTACCTTTTCCACCCAATTTTGAAACGCCCAAATTTGAAAATACAAGGAAAAAGGTGATCCTAGAGAACATATACCAGAATTATTCATGACTTGTATATAATTTGCATATGATGACACCTACCTAATGAGAATTTTTTCATGTAGTCTTGGTGGGTCAGCCATGGAGTGGTTTCCCAGACTTCCTCCTGGGATACAATCTTGGAATGAACTAGTTGAAAAGTTCACATCACATTATTCACACAATATTGTCATGGATATAACATTTATGGATCTCTGCACTACAAAATAGAAGAATGAGGAGAAATTTACCTTGTTTTTAAAAATTTGAAGAAATGTTTCCTCCAAGGCCTCTTTCCATGTACCCATAAAAGAGAAGATCCATATGCTCATCAAAAACTATCAACTAGACATGATGTGTGAATTAAACTTCAAGTGAATTGAAACCTTTGAAGAACTAGTAGAGATAGGGCTAAAAGAAAAAAGATCCCTTAGTTTAAAAGGATCCATCAAGAAAGATATCGGTAATCAAACACCTTATGATAAATCCAAATAATGGTCCAAAAACAAAAATATGACAAATGATGGTGTTGTTGATGTTAAAGTATCCCAACCAATCATGTGCCTACAGGCACCCCCAACACCTGTCCAACAATCCAAACCAACACAGACTATCAAGAGAGTCTAATATATGAACATGAAAAATCAGGCAGTCAATCAGACATACCCACAAAGTAATGCAAGAAATAAAATCACTCCACCTGAAGTATTTACACCTCTGGTAGCACCTCTTGAGAAATTTCTTGAGAAATTACTATAGTCTCATTCATTCACTCTTCCCAAAATTTGAGATTACAAGGGTATTGGAAAAAAACATGGTGGAATGACAATGCTTATTGTGATTACCATAGAATGAAGAGACACAAAATTTACAATTGCATGCAACTGAAGCATATTGTCCAAGATTTCATTAAGCGAGGTAAAATATAAGTTATCGCAAATTCAATCACCACCAATCAAGATCAAAAAATATTCTCAATGCCACTAATGGATCATGTAAAAGGTAAGGCCTCCACATTTGGACATGACAACAAAGATAACATCACTTACCCCAAACTGAATCCTGATCTAACCATAAGCACCATTACTATCTGAGGTTTAGACACCAGTTGTGCTTTTACTATTCATCATTCTAAAATCACAGTACAAGGAGCCCCATAAAAAGTTGTGGAAACAAATAAGTCATACAACTTGAACTCAGGTAAGTACAACCTATTAGATCATCTAAAAAAGACCTCCAAACAAAATTACATCTATGATTTGCTTCACATTTCACCAAATCGTAAAGCAGTCTCAGACATGGCTTTACAATAGTACTTTGTTCCTAAAGACATACATGTTGATGAATTTAAATCCATAATAGGAAATATATCCATGAAACATCATGTTGCCTTCACTGAGAAAGATATCCCAACCCATAAACTATCTCACAATGATCCATTGCATCTTAAAGTCTTTGTCAACCTCCATAAAATCATGAGTCTTGATAGATGGTGGAGCGGGTCTAAATATTTGTACTCTAAAATTGGTAAAAGCATTGGGATACTCTAACATTTGTGTAGACATCACAAAAAATATCATAATAAGAGCATATGGTGATGAATAATTTCCTTCTAGAGGTTTGATAAACCTCCAAATCATATTAGGTCATGCAACACATGACATTGCATTCCAGGTATCAGACCTAGTGTTAGGTTACAACATGCTCTTAGGATAGCCATGGACCCATTTCATGTAGGTTGTACCATCTACTTACCATCAAGGCTTGAATTTCCCTCATGATGGATTTGAAATCAACGTGCCTAGTGATAGAGATCCTTTTTTGTATTTCACAAATCTTATAGGAGCTATTTCAAATCAAGTACCCAAAAATGAGGAGGCGTCTGCTACCTCCTCATCTCAAAACATAGATTGTGAAAACCTATCTAAATCAACTAAGGAACCCACATCATATCTCCAAATCCAAGTTCAGGAAAATAGATATGGAGAATATACCTATGTAGACTTCTTTTGTGTAGGCAAGCTACTGATCTCACCCCATTCTTATGGAAAACCTAGGAAACCTCTTAAGATGAAACAAAAACTATCAATTGTCTATCCACCAGCGGTTTTGTAAGATGGGGAGACATACATGAGGAGATCATTGAAGAAAAATTAGCCCCCCGAGGTCAAACTTCCAATACATGAATATGGATGGGGGTGCACCATTATCCAGAAACAAGGCTATAATGGATGATCTAGATTAGGAAAGAATCAATGAGGAGTTGTGGAACACATTGCACCAACCAAAAATTTGAAGCATCGTGGCTTAGGTTATAGACCACAAACATAAGGCATTACAAATACCTTGATACCCTTTGATATTAATGCTTATGTTTATAAAAAAGTGGAGATATTTGAGGAACTTCATTAAGACACAGACTCAAATAAATATGAGTGGGAATCTGCACACACTACCAACACCTTACATCTCAATACTACCATTTCCCAACTTTCTTTACGAGATAGACCCACAGATCGTAAATCTTGGATTGAGGAATTTTGGAACCATTCAGAACCTTCAACCTCATCCTCTTTAGAAACCTAGAATCAATAAGTGATTCCTATATTAATACCTTTACTGAACTCCCAATTTTGTCTTTCCAAACCAAGGATAGAATAGCTTTGGTTTACCCTGACCTTATCGATTGGGAACAACAAAATCCACTGACCATAGACATTTTTGAGAATGATGAAGTTATTTCTGAATTCATTGGAATAATACAAAGTATACCTATGGGCGACCACAAGGTAGGTTTTTTGCATTGAATTGGATAGCACAATGTACTTTGGGGATCTATATCAATCCTTTGGTCATAAATTTTGAATAGAAAATACAAGGCTATTAAGTGAAAACTGAAAGGCACCTTATAAATGTAAAATAGTAAAAATAAAAGATGTACCTAAAGGTGAATACCTCTCTGAGGTGCTTGGGGATGGAGAGACTGATATACTTCCCCTTATAGAAGAAAAATCACCATTACTGGAAGAGAAAATAACAACAATCAACATTGGCAATGAAGAAACACAAAGACTAATCCATTTGGCAGAGTCATTAACACTAGAAGAAAGAGAACAGTTCATTTAGTTGTTTAAACATAGGAAAATAAAATTTTCTTGGTCGTACTCTGACATGCTTGGATTAGATCCAAAATTAGTACTCCATTATCTGCCACTAAATCCAGGGAAAAACCATATAAACAAAAGTTACACAAGATGCAACCTAAAATTGCACTACTAGTCAAAGAAGAATTAAAAAACTACTGGATGCGGGGTTTGTAAGGCCTGTTGATTATGCCAAATGGATATCCAATCTGGTACCTATTTCTAAATCCTATGGAGAAATAAGAATCTATACTGGATTAAGGGATCTAATTTTTTCTTGTCCAAAGGGTGACTTCCCCTTGCCAAACATAGACATGATCATTGATCTCACTTCAGGATATAAAATTTTGTTTCTCATAGATGGTTTCTTACGATATATTCACTTGTGCTTGAGGCACTTACTATTGGTGTGGCATTCCCTATGGTCTAAAAAATGCAAGCACCACATATCAAAGAGCAATGAAAACTATCTTTCATGACCTAATGCATATCACAATGGAAGACTATGTTGATGATATATTGGAAAAACCCCTAGAAAGGAATCTACATCTATCAGTATTAGGGCAAGTATTTGAAATAATCCAAGAATAAAAGGTATGATTGTGTGAGGACCTACCCTGAGCCCGTCATAGCACTTCATTTATTTTCATGATATACTTACTATTTGATACATTATTTTGATGCATTATAGTTAGACTTTATTTGACATGGATTTGATAGCATTGGATATTATGTATTTTATTTTATGTTGATTTGAATACTTATATTGATGATGTTATGATACATTTATACATGCATTATGGTTAGTTGAAATAAATGATTATTATGATGCAATTGAGTAATTTTTTCATGTGGATTTCTTGGGGAAAAGGGCAATTTGATTTAAATTATGATGAGTTGTGAATTGGACTATATTATATGTTAATTGAATGTTATGTGTCTAAATTTCATTTCTGTTTATACACTTATATATGCATATGATTTTATGAGGAAGTGCTTGGGAAGAATGTTAATTAGTTTCTATGGTGTTGAGATATGATTTGATTATGAGATGATGTTAATTAAAATTTTATATGCTTGAATGATATTCTCACTCTTACATTTATATATACATGTGATTTTCTTGGACTACTGATATTTGAAATGAGATGCATAGGAAAGTAACCTTGGAATTATTCAGAGACCTAAGGCCAAACCTATGTTTGATAGTGAAGCCAAGGTTGCATTGAAGAGAAAATACCTTGTATGTAATGTGTTTTATTCAGAAAAGTGAATGCTTGTATGTTTTCTCAAATTGTATTTTGTTAAATTTTTATCCCTAAAAAGGACATGCCAAGTGTATTTTAGTGATGTGTATTTCATGGTGTCACTTGACACTTGTGATGTGTATGAGTTGGAAATGACATGTCCTTTGGAGGGAAATTGTGTTAAACTAATCAATATTCAAGTACATTGTAGTATCCCCATGAGACCACTTGGTTAGAGAGCCTTGAGTTTGGTCAAATCAAGTTTGACCCATAGGTAAACTTTAGGTGAGTTTTTGAGGGGTTAAAATAACTCCAATGGTGGAGTTAAGGTCATTTTAGTAAGCCCACTTGGTATACCTATGGGTAAGGGTCATTTTTGACAATAAGGCCACCTAAATGTGAATTTGGAGTTCTTTCAAAAGTTGGCTTCTCAAGATGGACAAAAATCAACATTTGAAAGATTGGCCTTGGGTAGACAACCTTCCTTTGGTTGGCAAGTAAATTTTTCCCCATCTCCAAGCCACCTCTTCCAGTTCCATTTTTATAAACCATGTAAGAGGTTGGGAAGAACAACCAATGGGAACTCACATCTTTCCCAAGGGAGTTGGGAGATGTGAGAAAATCCTTTTAAGAGGAATGTCCAAAACTTAGAGGTTGTTCACCCACTCTCCAATTTTGGAGACAACTTTGAAATTTGGGTTTTGGTTAAGGAAGAAGACTTGGGAATTGGGGAAGTTCTCCTACAACCTTCATTTACCATAGCTAGATTTTAGGTTGGTCATTATCATTCTCATAGTTAGATGCTTTCATATTATGTGGAGATAAATATCAGTTTGTATGAGTATTGTGCTTCTTCTTTATGTGTTTTGGAATTAAGCTCTCCTTGAATGCTTGTTGTTCCTTCTTGAATTTATTTTCTTGCTTGTATGTTTATGGGAGTGTAAGGCCAACTCACTCTTGGGAGGGAAGAGTAGCCTTGGGGGTGAAGCAATTTTTTGACAGTCCATAGAGTGTAGAGTCTCTTTTCTACAAAGAGAGGGATAAGAAAGGATTATGGGGTCCTTGTTGTTGTTATATTTTTGTTAATATGGGGGTCATAAGGGGAATTTTGGCTTATAGCCTTGTGGATCATAAGGGTTGTTGTTTTTAAGCTAAGCGAGAGAAAATATGGTGTTGGGTTATAAAGCCTTGTGAAGGATTTTTTTATTTTTTATAATCAACATTCTCCTCTTGGATACTTGGTCCACTTTCACCCCATTTTTTGAGTGACTTAGTGACTTTGTGTAAACCTTGGGTAGGGAGTTTATTGTTATTATGTCTTCTTGAAAATGATGATTTCTTGTATGTGGTTTGAGAATGTGTATAACCTATTTGGTCCTTAGTTATCCTAGCTCGGGGGTGGCCTTTTAAAGGCCTAGGTTAGGAGGTGGGCCTACATGATCATTGATTTATCCTTAATTGTAGGTATGCATTTTGTATCAAGATGGAAAAGATGGTGTAAATAAAATAGAATAATACAATGCTCCCCATTCTTTTCTAATGTTTTTAGTTTACTTGTATTTGGAGTTATTCCTAAATTTGTAAATGATTTAGATTCCTTTTGTAGGTAGTTGTTTCTAAGTTTTGTAAAGTTGAAGCAAGAGAAATGTAAATCTGGGTTCTCAATGTTATCCTATGTAATATTCTTTCTTTTGAGTTATTTACTACATAGCTGCAAAAAAAATTAAAAAATTAAAAATTGTAATTTCAGATTTATTTTGGAAACCCATGTTAAAAGAAATAAATAAGAAGAAATTGTTCTTTCAGATGCAGTAGTCGTTTGTTCAAGTTTAAATATGTATATTTTACTTTACTGTTAGAATGCTAGTTAAAAGAAAGAGAACTTGAAATCTGTAAATTAAATTCAGTTTTAAACTATCTATTATTTTATGTCTTTACATGCATTTATATTTGGATTTACATAGATATTATGAGTAAATACCATATAGACAATTGCAGAAATGAATAGAAAGCCTATTATTGACTCATTCCATTATATGCATGTATATATATATATATATAGTTATATAAATATAAAACATTATATTTATATAAATGTGTGTGTGTGTGTGTGTGTCTTGCACATTGATATGAAAAAATATCAGCAGAATATTACAACTACTTAATGTAGGAAATAAATGATGAAAATAGAGCTATCCTTCATATCTTCACACACACACACACACACACACACACACACACATAAATGAACCTTCATATGTTATGATTTTATATGTTAAAAAAATTACAAAAAGAAAAACTTTGCATCATATATAATGGGGGTTCGGCCTTGGCGGCCACCCACCGTGTGGCGAATGCCATGGGGGTGGCTTTCCACCACCGCTCACTGCAAATCCCCCCCATCCACATAAAAAAAAGAATGGCCAACATTTTTAAATCAATAAATCCCTACATTTTTTGTTGAAAAGAATAAAAAAATCTCTACACATGCAAAACAAATGAAACCCCTGCAATTTAGTCATCTTCAAACCCTACAAAAAATGAAGAACAAAAAATGAAACTCCATCATTCCACCTGCATCAAGAAATGAAGAACAAAAAAATGATGAGAAGAAGAAAACATGGAAACCCTAATTTTGAATTAGGGTTAGGGTAGAACGAAGGAAGAATGAGAGAAATAAAAGAAATCAAATGAGATAAATATCTCATAAAGAAATTTTAGAAACCCTAAATAGGATTTGATTAAATGTGAATATAATAATGGTTGTTGTTTTTTTAATTTCTTGGAGGAAGGAATATTGGAGGCAATTAATTTTAGTTGTCTCTTTTTTGTATTAAAAGGGTTATTTAATTAGTTGGTGTGGATTTAAATTTAATGGGGAATTATAATTAAGGGAGAGATTTTATATAGTTAAAGTAAGATTTATAGATAGAGTTAGATTAAAGATGATTAAAATAACAAATTGTAAAATAATATTTATGATGTGATTAATATTATCAATATAGTAGATGATTATAATATAAGGGTTTAAAATAGCATGTTAGTGGAATCATTAAAATATGATTATAGTATTTAGTTTTTAAATAACATGTATTAATATTTTTATAATAAGATAATAATATTAGGGGTAGCGATAACTTGATTATTATATGACTATAATAAGATTTCATATTTTCACTTTAAATGTGTCATTTAAAATTATAAAGGGGGCCATTAAAATATTAGACTTTATATTATTATTATAAATGTGTCATTTAAGTTATGAAAATGGTAATGTAATTAATAAAATTAATATCAATGTAAGGATCTAAATTTCAATAATGAAATTATAATTACATCCCTAAGGGTAAGAGTGAAACTAATGGAGGGGGGTAATTTAAAAAAAATTAATTAATTAAATGATCTTTAAAAGACCTTATTAGATTCCCCTTTATTAAAATGAAATTAATTAGATTTAAATATTTGAACTTAGCTAAGGATAGTCACCCTAGTTGAACCACGATGGCCAAACCCTATCGAGGGATGTTGACAAGCCAACTTTGGAAAGAGAAGTTTCCCACACGAACATCGATTGTCATGATTCCCCTCGACTTCACTCAACCCTACCTAGTTACCATTTAAGATTAGATTAGTCTAATGGTGTAACTCCTATAATGAACTTAGTAAACACTTGTACTTCAAAAACATGCAAAACATTAGTAATTTTATCTTGTTTGTTTTTAAAAATTGTTGGTGTGTTTTGCCTTCAATTTTGAGCATGAAATTTTGGTATCAGAGACTTGTTTCAATACTAGCAGCCTTAAACCATTATGTTTCACGTAAAAAATTTATTGATCATGTAGGATGCCTCCAGTTATGCGACAATCTCACAAACGTGGATGAGGACCTAGACGTGCTCACTCGACACATGAGGATGCTAAGAAGGAATCAAAGGTTCTTGGAGGGGATAAGAGACCTTCCAAGCAACCACCAAACCCAAACTAGGACATTCTAAATGCCCTACATAACCTTATCAAGATTGTTCAGAATAGGCTACCACAAATGGATCAATAGGAAAAACACCAGGGTTTAGAGGGGCACAGGTCAACAACTAGAGAGCGCAGTAGGAGCCCTCCTCCTAGCCATGTAGAGGGTCAGGCTGAATATGAGAGTGTGTCCATTTATATATCAGATCCACCACTAGATATAGTACCAAGAGTTGTAGAGAGAGAGATTTGTGACCCAAGGGATCAAATTAGAGAGCTAATTCATCTACAACCACCATTCTTTTCAGGATCTACCGATGGGGTGGAAGTCGAGTCATGGATTTTGAGTTTAGAGAAGTGCTTTGGATTGTGTCCATATGCGATAAATCTAAAGGAACATTTTGTTGTTCATATTTTGAGAGGATGAACCTCTACTTGGTGGAGACAAGAGGAATATAAGAGTAACTTAGTTATTGACACTCTCACTTGGGGTAAATTCAAAGACAAATACTTGTCAAATTATTTTAGGCAGCGCTGCATTGAGCAGTTCCATGATCTTTAGTAGAGGGGACTCACCGTATTGCAATATGAGAGAAAGTTCCTTGAACTTCTACCTTATGTGGATTATATGAGGGATGAGAAGTTGTGACTTAAATGCTTTGTTGGAGGACTAAATACTGCGATATCAAGGTTGGTATACATTGCAGCTCAATGAAGCCTTCATGATTCCATAGAGAAGGATTTAGTAGAAATGGAGATTCAGGGTAAATCAAAGGATACATGGGATCCTTTTTAGAACCATAACCTTGCACCACAGACATTTGGATTTAAAAAATCCCACTAGAAGGGTAATCATAGACATTCATTAGGGTCCTACAAACCCCCTCAACCTCAGTAGCAGTCTCAACAAAATTAGAGTTGAAGGCCACCACATGGATATCAGGGATCTAAGCCCAAGAAATGGTAGACATAGGGTCCTAGGAGAGATCAGTGACCACAGGTTCTATTTACACCTTTGGCTTAGACACATCTATCCACTAGGGGTGTTTTTAGTGGGCCTAGTAAGAATAGATGACAATAATATTCTAGGCCATAGGGAGTTTATATGCATGTACGTAGACCATGTTATACTTGTGGTGCCATGGGGCAGATAGCTAGAGATTGTCCATAGGGTCAGATGGAATAAATTCATCCTATGGAAGCATTAGAGCCCATAATTGGGGACATGGGTATTTGTAGCGGTTGACAACCGCTAGGAAGAGCATCAAGCCATAGTGATAGAGACCACATGTATGATCAAAGGTAGTAGAATTACCATTCTATTTAATTTAAGAGCTACTGGTTCCTTTATTTCTCCATTGGTTGTGGAGCTTTATTGGCTAGTAGCAACTAGGTAGGATGTCAATTAGGAAGTTTAGTTAGCATCAAGGGCTAGAGTATTTTTTAAATCAATTCTTAAGGATTTTCAGATATAGATTGGTGATATGACCACCATGACAGACCTTTGTATTACACCTCTAGGATCTTCTAGCATTGTTCTTGGCATGGATTGGATTTATGCCTGTAATGCCCCACCAGGGAACCCAAGAGAAATTAACCTAAAATGAGATACTAAATTTACAGAATGATTTTGTTTTAAAGAGTTAACAATTGATAAAGAATAAAAATGTGGAATCAATAAAACATAACACAATACATACTCATAAATGCAACTCATTCACAAATTAAAAATATTGAGGGTTCCATGACATAGAATTATGAAAGTTAACTTATCTACTAAATATAATAAACAATATACAGTCTCCATATAATAAAAATGAATAACAAGAACATCATCTCATAAATGAAAGCTAGATACAACTGATATCATAAGGTATACATAACGAACCAACATCCATTGCACAAGTCCCATGGTATGTAATAAAAATTAATAGAAATTACAATACAATATCTAAGAATGTCACAAATGATATAATGAAACAAATATACAACATAAGAAAGATAAGAGAAAGTCTCCAACAATGAGGAACAAGAAGATACAACTGCAAGAAGGATCATCCAAGCAAAATTCATGAACGTCAGATCACAATGGTAATAAGAATCACTACCACCCATCCTTGTGGAAAAAAAGGTCCACTCCACCATGCTGAGGAGATAAAAATAGGCCCACACATAGGAAACAACCAAACAAGCAAGAAGGTAACAAGAAGATTTCAAGGTTAAAAGTATGAAAGATCAAGAGACAAATAAAGTGTACCAAATACTCACATAGGAACCTAGAACACATATAGGGAAGTGACATCACATAAGATTACCCTTGAGTTACCCTAGTATCCCCTCTGGACCCTGGCCCCCAAGTGACTCTATGTGGCTCAGTAATCATATCATACAAACAAGGATTCTAACCATACAAGACCTCGATCAAGCATCTTCTCCCACTCCCATCCTTAGCTTGTACTAGCACTCAAGGCATGGGTGAGGCACATATTTATCTTATTAATATTTTCTCTCATTTAATTTCATTAATTTATCACTTATTATGTCACTTACAATGAATTAACCTAGTAGCCTCTTAGGTCCCTGACCCCCATTGCAAGCCACTTCCCCTCTATGCTCCTAGATAACCTGCCCTAATGCTCCCAGCCACAAGACCAAAATAAGATAAATACAAAACCATAAAAGACTTCTCATAAAGAATTAAATCATGAAAGTCATAAATGAAAATGTTGGAGCATAACAAATAATAATACATCCTATACAAGGATCCAGATTGTCCATCCCATAATGGACATCTCAATAATTCATCCATCCCATAATGGATATCTCAATAAATAATTACCAAACTCTCTAAATCTCGGATCACCAAAACAATGATCCTCAATAGAATAAAAAGCATCTCTCTCCAACATGAAGTAAACCATAATAAAAAAATATCATCACTCAAAACATTGAACAATCATAGTAGAAGAAACAAGGTGACCAAGTGAACAAATCACAACTCAAAACAATATTGGTTGTCACCTCTTATGATAAAATAACATAAATTTAAGGACTCAAGGAACACATGAAATATATAACATAGGTACCCAAGAAAACACATGAACCAATCGTGACATAAATAGGTTATGAATTTTCCACAATATGAAACCCAAAGAGAAAAAAGGCATAAAATCATAAGATAGTACAAGTCTGAAGACAAAACCCACCTAGGGTAACAACCTACCCACACTGACACTTAACAACACCAAGATCACATGAGAGAAGGCATGCATGAATTTGAAATATTATTTAATTCTATTTATATAACATCATTATATTTATTAAAATACTCTTAAGTCATAAATGACTTAGTTAATAACATAAACTACGCACATGGAATATATATGGTGTTTTAGTGAATCCCTCTATGATCTTTAAAATTAAATTATAAATTGATTAGATCAGTCATATTAATTATTTAATAATTGTCAAATTGAATAATTTTGTTAATTAATAATACTTATTAATATTTTTAACTTTATAACAATGAGTTTTTGTGTATTTCCTCAATGCACATCAGTCAGTAATTTGAACGATATAATCTCATATGAAATTATACGGATCTACAAATTATATCGATGGAAAGATAATTTAATTTCACGTATTTTTCATTCTTTCTAGTCCTAAAGATAAATCCATTTAAATGGTGTAAAAAATAAATCTCTCTAACAGCCCTGTCCAGGAATGAAGGTTACTAGTTTGGTACAAAGACAATAACGTTGTTTTTCACAGTTGGATCATCATAAAACTCACTGAAAATATTAATAGAAGCATTATTTAAAATCTTTCCAAAGTGATTTTCCAAATTAATTAATTACAAAAAGTTATGTATGAATGTTCATCAGTCTCCGATTGAAAAATCAAGCTCAAATAGCCCTAATTTCACTATAATAGCCAATATTTAACCATTTACGTACAAAGGAACCCTATTTGATTTTGATATATGTTAAATAAAACCAAAATGGGTATCTTAAAGTATCTTTATTATTTTAAGGGATCATCTAAAATGAAAATTATTCCCTACCCTGACTCTTCACAACCCTAATCCAAAAACCTATGTTTTCAAACCCATATCCTTACATACATGTATCTATAATACACATAGCTCATAATAAAGGATTCCTCCATATAATTGAAAATTATGCAATGAAATTTGTACAATTTGGTAAAACCTTAATGGATGTACAACAAAAATGTGTCCTTTCTAAATCATTCTATCTTAGGGTTTCCATACAAATTCTCACAGAATACCAGACATGCCATAAATATAGCTCATAAGAACACCCTAATCATCTGTATAAATTATTTTAGAAATAAAAAGATCCTTAACTCAAAATCAAATCATAATCAAGCAAGCACGGAGAAAATAATCTTTCCAACAGAAACTGCAAAAAGACTAAGAAACTCCTACCTTGAGAACGTCGAGTAGACTTGCTAAGAAGAAGAAGAACCAAAATGTAGACTTCACTCTCAAGCTTTAAAAAATATATTCCTACTTGAACATCTCCATGCAAAACCCGTAACTTATCTCGTAAAACTTGTGTTCTGAAAAATCTTTGTCCTCCCTTTTTTTTAAATGACCAAAATCCTCTCAAAAATAAAAGATTATTTAACTAGGGTTTCTAGGACAACTTCCTAAAAAACTTAAGTCTAAAAAAAATAAAATAAAATAAAAAATTGTTTACTTTGTTTTTCTTCTTATTTTATTTAAATAAAATCATTTTACTTATTTATTTATTTTTAAAAGAAAGAAATACACAATTTCCTTTCTCTTTCTTCTTTTAATATTAAATAAATAAATTTTATTCATTTATTTATTTTATTTTCTCAAATTAAGTATTATACCTTTTTTTTTTTAATAAATAAATATCGTTTCTTTATTTTCTTCTTTTTTTTTTTTGTTTTCTTTCTTTTTAGTTTTAGTTTTTATTTTTGCTTTCCACAAAACTCAATTTTTAATTAGAATTAAAATTCAATTTTTTATTATTATTTAAATGCAATTATTTTTTATATTATTATTTTTAATTAGGAATAATATGTGTAGCATATTAATAATTTATTTATATTAAATATGTCTTTTAATTTCCATTTAGACATAATATTTAATTAAATCTTCAAACTTTATCTTTAGAATTTTAATTAAATCTTTTAATAAATACAGGTATTTAATTAATCCCTATTAATTAAATATCTATTGTTGGCAAGTGATGCATTTATGGAGTGATATGATACACTTGAGGGTTTTCATTTATGGCAACACATCTAGAATGATGATCAATTGAAGTTGTTTATAGTTTTTGATGTACATATAGCAAAATGACTAAATACCATAATCAGATATACAGAGTATAGCAGTACAGTTTTGAACAACAAAGATAGTGGATAATGCATGGGGACATGCATGCTTAGAGGAAGACATTTTGGAGTATGTATGACCTTTTGGTAAGGTTGCTTGATTTTTGATGTTGATCACAGAGAATTACAGTGTTTTGAAATCATGCGAAGATAGAGGAACAAGGATACAAGACAGGTGAATAGTCGCGATGATTGAAGGAGTATGTCATGGACTCCTAGCATGCTAAGTTCGATTGAGATTTTGGATTACCTATTCTTTGGTAATGTAAGTCGCCAACTTTGTATTTACTCTTTGATTATATATTAATTCTATTTTTTAATGTAATAGGGAACCGACTAAATGATGTAAAAGCTATATATATGAAGAGCTTTTTGTAAAGAAAAGTATGTAATGATGAAAGTGATGTGATGATATGAGGCAGATGGAATTCATGGATGCATTGTGATATAAGACAGATGTGAGCTAAAAATGGAACTATCATAGCATAGCTAATGCTTATAAATGTTCACTACTGAGAAGTGATTGGAATCGAGTTTTTTCTAATTATAAGAGCAGTGTGCTCAGTATACCTCCAACACAGTTTTGTATTCCCCTATCAAGGAAATGTACTAATTTAGTATTCAACTCCTAACAGGGCTAGGTCTCCTAGCATGGAAACTATACTTTTAGTGCATATTTGTGGGTACCATCCCCACTTCCTTGATGAATATTCATGGTGTTATGGGTTATGTGTTGTGTGCTCATGTCCTTTTCATTTCATTAATTATATGGTTAAGTTGGAAATTATTAATTTCATGTTTTAAGTGTTGTAATACGAATTCACCCCCCCCCCCNGTTGTAATACGAATTCCCCCCCCCCCCCCCTCTCATTATTACTTAATCCTAGCAATTGGTATCAGATCTTTTGGCCCTTGGAAAGAAAGTTTAACAACTTAAGGGAAATCGAGATGCATTCTGAAAGCTTGGAAGAAAACTTTGAAGTAGCACTTAAATATCCTGACAAAGATAAAGAAGAGAATGGCGATTTTAAACTAAAATTGAGAATAGCATAGGGATTCATTAAGAAACTAAAAGAATGGCTTGAACTTTCTAGAAGTCAGAGATGATACCTTATGCTTAAGATTAAAGAGGACTTAGAAAATGATAATTCAGATCACATAAAGAAGCTTGAGCAAGAGAAAGATGCCTTAAAGCTTGATTATGAAACTACCTCACTACATATGGCTAAAGAGATTTAACAAGAAAAGGATGCTAAGAACAAAATTGAAGAAACCTTGAAGGATGCAAATATTCAGATGAGACAAATAAAGACTGAACTTGAACACTACAAGAACAAGTATCTGGAATTAGAGAAATACAATCAAATCATAAAAGGGGAACTTGTTGAGGAAAAGAATCATATCAAGAGACTTCACATGAGTAGTAAATTGATTGATGAACAAAGAGACAGATAGAAACCTAAAGGAGACATGATTGGTTTTGGCTTCAATGAAGCATAATGTTTAAAGAATTAAGAACAAAAATCTGATGCGAAGATTGATGGAGAAAGACCTACTCTTGAAGAACCTAGAGAAGATATCAGACCTTTTAGAGGTAGATGTTTTGGTTGTAACAAGATTGGACACATGAAGAGAGATTACAAAGGTAAATCCCCTTTCAAACCTTTTTCTGGTTATTGCTTTAAGTGTTATTCATATGGGCACAAGAAAGCATAATGCAGGAGATTTGATCAATCAAGATACAAACAAGATTACATTAGTGAAGAGACAACATCTAAGATAATATGTTACAAGTGTAATAACCTTGGGCAGATTTCAAGGTGTTGTAAGTTTTATGTTAATCAAAATAGGTCACCTCCTATATGATGCAAATGCAACAATCCAGGACATATAGAAAAGTTTTGCAGGTACAATAGAACTAACAACACAAGAGGACCACCTCCTATGGTTACAAAGAAGAATGTTGGTGATACTAGTAAGAGTCTTGCAGAGTACAAAAGTGAATTTGAGAATTGTTTCAATAAAATACAAGATATCAACAGTAATAAAGTATGGAAGGTAAAAGAACCTAGTGAATAAAATGTTCAGGGAGAGTCAGTAGATGCTACTGAGTCTTTGTCTGGTGCTAACATTGCTACATCAACCTAGATGGCCAAGCATGGCCTTAAGGGGAGTATTGGAAGAATACATCATAAATTTATCCAGCCTCTACATTTGTGGAGTAATATCTTGCAATCTTACGGAGAGCATGTGGAGATGTTGTTGAATACATATCTATGATCACATGCTTTTATATATCTATATACTATGATCACCATATTTCTACTCGATTGGATTGTGTGCAGAGATAAGTTTATTGGGAACTGCTTTATTTTTCACTAAGCGAAGTATAAGGATGATTGAAAGAGAATAATTGGATATCATTTGTAGAGTAGAGTCTAAGGAGATTAGACTCTTGAGTAGAAAAAGAGTTGGAGCAAGTACATTGAAGAGTTTGATCAAAGTAGAAATTTTGCATTTCTGTAGTAAAAGGTATTTAGATCAATTACAAAGCCTTTGAAATGGATACACCTATGTTTTTTGATGTTGCGGAGAGACCTAGGTATAAATTCAAGAAACACCCTTTCAAATATACTGAGGATGACCCCGAAGGTGCATTTTCTCAAACACCCTATGGAGTTTTACATGTCAAAGATATTAGGGCATATATACATTGAAAGTTTGAAACTTTGAAAATTTGGGAGACAAAGAAATTTCCACAGAGATGGAAAGCATGTTAGGTGATGATGGAAAGATGAAAGAAGAGTTCACACAACTAAATGACCTGATCATTATGAAGATAACTTAGCTTCACGACTTTGATGAAAATGAATGGATAAAGATTTTATTGAGAAGAGTTCATGATCAGTTCATATGGCTTGGAGATCAGTCTGTGAAGATCTGTAGCGACTTTATTCATGCCATTACATGTTTGGACAATGCTGGTACAATACTTGTTGCTGAGAAGAATACTAAGAAATGGTAGAAACCCTAATGCATACGTAGTGGGATAGAAGAGAAATGACTGTAAGAGATGTATCCAACAGGATGTAAGATTTATTACAATGGTTTTGGGCTATAAACTCCATTATAGCAGCTGACTAAACACTCTATCAGTAGGTGTAATTTTAATAGCCTATAAGATGGTGAAAGAAAACATCAAGTATAATCTATGTGAAGTCTTGAAACAATAATTCCTAGAGAATGTAAGGCAGATAAAGAAGGATAAGTCTAAAGGATTCAGATTTGGATCTTGGTTGATACACATGTACATTCACATTGTTCACAAATTTTCTAGTATGATCCCTAGAGCATGGAAAGACAACATACCTACTTGCATTCAGATTTCTCAGAGTTATAGGAGATAGAACAACACTTGGGTAGATGGTGGATTGTTTTCTATGATCAAAATCCTACAGAGAGAAATGAAGTCAAGGGAAAGAATTCCAGAGGCATTAGTGGAAAAATACAAGTACTCAATCTATTTCATGGTTGAAATTGATTGTGTATGCTTTGAGGCAGTTATACATAGAAAGAAATGGTGCTTTCCACTAGGCTATGAGGTAAGTTATGAAGTTCTAATCATGCAAGTAGAACACATTTTGGCTTCAAAATTTGATTCATTAGAGGAAAGATGGCAAACTTATGAGGAGAAACCAGAAAAGATTAAAGAGGAGCTAACTAGAGAAACAAGGAAGAGGAAAATAGAAAACCTAGTAGATAAAATGGTAGCCAAGGCTGGCATATCCAAAGAGGAAATGACAGAAATGAAGAAGAAGATGACAGAGAGAGATTCTAGGTTGGCAAGCACTGCTACTGCAGCTATGCCACCTCCTAAAGTTGAGAATATATTTATTCCACTTTATACTGTGATAACAACTACACCCTCATTACCACTGAAGACATCACAAGAAGAGACAACAAAACTAGCACCTAGAAGAAGCACAAGGTCCACTAAACTGAACTCACCTCCTAAGGAACACAGGACAAAAAGAGAAAAGAAGAAAGATGAAGAGAAGACCACTACTGTGAGACATCTTTGGAAACCTAATATAAAAATGCTAGAGAAGAGATTTATTGAGCAGGGGAATCTTGTTTCAGTGACAAAATACTATGACAGGCATGAGGCTTCTGACAAACATCTGATTGAAGACATAGTTATTCTAGATTTACTTGTCTTTAAGAAGAACTTGTTAGAGATAGAAGGTAGTATACCTGGGGAACTATATGAGAAATTGGAGATAATTAGGAAGCAATTAGCACAAAAGGAAGATGAAGTGATAAGATAACAAGCAATTGAAGGCAATTTTCCTGTTGTATCTATTAAAGAAATGCAGAGGATATTGAATGAAGTTAAGCCCCTATTGAGAACCAAGATAAGACTAGTGAAGATAATAAGAAGAAAATATGATGAAGTTATTGAGGAGACACATAAAGCTATACAGAAAGTCTCAATGGGAACTGAAACTAAGGATATCTCACCACCAAAGGTTCCTAAGCCCAAATCCATTGAGTAAGGAGAATCATCAAAGAAACCTGAGGTAAATCTTGATAAATCAATTAGTGAAGATGCTAGTCAATATGTGAGTACTGAGATGCAACCATATTTATATGTTTCTAGAGTACCTATTTTAACCACCCCAATTTGGTCTACTCTAACCTGAGACCATGTTTTTCCTAATTTTGATCATAACCCTAATTATATCAATACAATTATTCAAATATTGGCATAATTCATTAAAACAATTTAATCTCCTAAAATCAAAGTGATTTCATCACTAATTCACATTAATTACATTGGCCTATTTAAATCAAATCAAATTAATTAAATACTTGGCTAAAGTAATTAATAAAAAGGAATTAAATAAATCATCCAATTACATCACCTCACTTGCACATAGAAATTCAATCCATAAGCCAATGAAAGTTCACTCACATGGATCACTCACATGGATCACCAAAGATTCAATCTCCACCTCTCTTCACAAATAAATCTCAACCACTCATCTCTCAAATTATTCTATAAAAGGATTGAATTTTGAGCTCAATTGGCCCCAATTCTTAGAATTTCAATTATAATCTTATGCTGCTCTAATTTCTAGAAATCTAAATGCATTCTTAGTTCATAATTTCACATAATTTCATAATCTTCTTTGGTGCACTAAAATGAACTTTACATTGCACTTTAGCTTGATTTCTCATTGAATCTTCCATTCTAAGCTTGAATATGTCACTGGTTTATACATAACCTAAGGGCAATTATAGCATTTTTCATACTCTTTTTAGATATGAAGCAATATGTTGGTTTTGGTGGTTTCCATATGCTTTTCCTTCAATATTTCAAGTTTTAACCATTAATATAATGATATATTGAAGTGTTGTGTTGCAGATTACAGGTACAATATTTACACATACATTTTTGGTGACCACAATAGGGCTGATCCCTAGATTTTATATCATTTTGAGCTAATTATCCTTATCTTTTCTTCTTTGTTTTCATGTGTAGAGTCACATTTAGTGACAAAGCCTCGCCTTTTGTAGAAAAATCTCACATCTCGAAAGAAGGATCGCATCTTGGATTTCCTGTGTCGCATCCTGTAGATCTTAAATTGCATTCAGTAAAGGCTCGCGTACTATAAATCTTGAATCACATTTAGTTGAAAAGGCTCGCATCTAGGATCCTTAATCACATTCAGTAATTATTTCATCGCATTTGGGAAAGGTAATTGCATTTGGTTAGCTTTATTGTATGTTTTGAAAATTTGATGACTAATTCGCTAACCTTGAATGTTAAACAACCTAACGAGTTATTGCAGGATGTTGTCAGAGACTTCTTTGATTAAGAAGATGGAGAAAAATTACTAACTAGTGGTTTTTTAGGTTTCCTCATGCAATCAACCAAAATTTGTTGCAAAATTCTCAAAATCTAACACATTTTCTATCATTTCCTGACTTGACTAGAGGATTATGCTCTTTTCCTCCATGGAAAATTAGAAACTCAAACATCAAGTTAGAATTTGAATAGAATTTTGGGTAAATGAACCTTTAAATTTTCTCAAAAGTGTTTTGTTAAAGTTATTTAAAATAGGCACTTAAATATTGGATTTAAACTTGATTCTTGGTCCAACTAGAGGATTATTCTCTTTTCCCAAGTTGGAAAATCATAAACTCTCTATGGGGGATTAATTATTCAGTTTCGTATTCTGAGGGAATAAACATGCATGATGTGATTTATAGGATAAAAGGGCATGGATAAGAGAGTATTCTCTTCTTCTTTATGAAGAATCATAAATCTAGACTCCTAAGCCACCAATCCTCTTTCTTTCTTTCAAAACATTAGAGGGCCTGTCGGTTGAGGAAAAAATCTCTTGGGAACGACCCAAGTGAGGATAGGTGAACTCCAGCCCTTCCATGTCACTATAATCAAAATGCTTCCTTGAAGTCCAAAGCCTTGGAAGATGCAGTCAGTTTTGTCCTTGGAATTTTGACATCATTCCTTGGACATGCTTAGATGTGTGTGGATCAGAGCTACTTGAATCTTTCTTGTGAGACTACACACATTTGAGTAATCATAGGGCTATACACCTTAATTTTTCCTTGTGAAATTCTATGGGGGATGATTGTGAATGAATGCCCACAAATAATCAACACTTTGTAGTCAAAACAACTCAGTTTATCCCCTAAAGGTGGTAATCTTTGTACAAGGAAAATAGTAATTGCCCCAAGATACTCATCATTTCGTGCCCTCACTTGTGTTTGGAGTCAGGTAATATGGCATCATGACTGGATCCATTGCATGCTTGGTGATGACCATATTTTGATTAGAATGTGAGTCTGTACCTAATTCTACAAGCAAAGATTTTCATTCTATGCTTAGAATCTAGGGAATAGGTGTGTGTAAACAATCAACAAACAAACTTTCTTGATGTATCTAAAATGAAAATGAAAAGATAAATTCCTCAAAAAAACAAAATTTTAACACTCACTAGCATTCATGTTGTTCAAAAACACTTTTTTAATCCTTAGACAAACTCCTGAGTCAAACAAATTTTTACATACTTCAAGACAAAGTGGAAGAAATTAGATAAACCCATCAGAGGCTCGTGTTTGGTTATTCCTGGCTTGCCTTTGGTTACATAAGCTTGCATTTAGGGAACAATCTCACATTTGGTCACTCCTAGCATGCATATGGTATAGAGGCTCACATTTAGGAAGCAACAACTCGCATTTAGTAAGCATCTTCTCGCATTTAGCAAATCAAAGCTTGCATCTGGTGAGTTTCATTTAGGATAGTGGGTACTTGCACACGTGTCACACTTAGAAGCTCTGTAGTATTGGATACCCTTTTTTCTCTTCATTCTAGTCATGTTTCTCTTGCTCATCCACCTGTCATTGTTTCTTAGTTTATTTAGAAGTCTACCTTGCATGTCCTTTTGGATTCTCACAATTGGTCCCAAAATGTGTTGTCTTTTCACTAAAGAAATCCTCTTGATTCCCAACTCACTATCAGGGCATTCTAACTCTTTGACGCTGGATTCAATCACTCTAAACAATCACATATACCTTTTAATAACTTGGACACACCTATTTGGATAATTTGAAAATCCTCTTGACATAATTGGAATACTTTTGACAAAGTTGAGACCCAACTTTCATGGTTAACAAAATATGTAAACAATACCTTGTTGACGATTCAGAGAGACCCCCAAGATTACTCAAGTTTCAACAAGGAGAGACATATCAAAATCCCCTATTTGATCAAGACTCAGCTGAAATGGATGCACCTCATCATGAATGGAATGTTGCCTTTGATGAATATAATGACGAACAAGACGATAGAGAAAGTCAAGAAGAACAAAATCATGGTCGCCCTTTATTTGATTTGAATAGTGATTAAGACATATCGAAAGAGTAATATAACAAACTCAAACAAAGTAGGAAGTTCCAAAAGACCTTGGAAAAGTTCACTGGAGGAGAAAAAGAAAAATACTTCCTACACTTAGCTTATCTTGGAGTTGAACTTCCTAAAGACTATGATGTTGAGAGATTGAAGTAACAAGAAGTACAAACACCAATTTCAATACTCTCAAAGAAATTATACCAAATTCAAAAAGAACTTGTGATAGTCAAGCAAGAGAAGACTAAACCAACAAAAAAATACTCTTTGGAACACATATGTATGTTTCCTTTATATAAGAGTATGAACATGGTTCCATTTCCACCTAACATGGCACTACCCGAATACAGAAATTACATGGGAGAAACGGATCAACATGACCATGTTAGATAATTTTTTTCCCTAACCATAGAATACATGCACGAACCAACTTATTTAATGAGGCTATTTCTAGGAATTTTAGGTAGAAATGCTATGGATTGGCTCTCCAAACTCACACCAAGTGTGCAATCTTTTGACAATTTGATTCAAAGATTTGTCCAAAATTACTCCTACAACATACAACACAATGTTACCATGATGGATCTTTGCAATACAAAACAACGAATGGGTGAATCCTTCACACACTTTTTACAATGGTGGAGGAGAATCTTTGCAAGGTACTCAAGAGCAATACCCAAATCTGAAAATATGGAAATCTTTATCAATAACTTAGTACTTGAAATGAACTATGCTCTACAAATGCAAGATTCTCCTAGTTTTGACAGAATGATCAAGAATTCTATTTGTGTTGAAGATGTTATGGTCAAGAAAGGAGAGATCACACTCCAAAGTGCCAATAAGTCTAACAACTATAACAACAAACCTAAGTGGTGGAATAAGAACAAGAATGTTGTTAGTGATGGAGTGGTGGAAGCATCAAATACAAATGCTAAACCAGTTGTGTTTAATCTCACAAACATTCTAAAAGAAAGTAAAGAAGCTAAGGTAACAACCACAATACCAAGAGAAAACAATGATACCAACAAGAGTAAACCATAGACGTATGGACCTCAAAGAACATTTACTCCATTGGGAGAACCTCTTGAGATAGTTTTGAAGACTCTTGGAATAAAAAAACTCCTCACTATTCCAAAGTCAAAACTATGAGAACTGGAAGTAAAACCAAGATCGTGGAATCATAATGTCTATTGTGACTTCCATAAGAATAAAGGACACAAGACTTATAAATATGTTAAGCTCAAACACGTTATACAAGATCTCATTGAATGAGACAAGATCAAAGTGGAAGGACATACCTCTAATGAAGATCACATGGAATATAACAAACCATTTCCTAACTATGAAAAAGGAGAAGCTTCTAAAGGAAAGGGAAATGAATTCAATTACACCTATTCTCATAATGATAATGTGATTAATATGTTGGACATAAAAAGAGAATTAATCAATGTGATCACTATCAAAGGTGCCAAAGACAAATCGACACATTTGAGCATTGTAACTCGAAGCCAAGCACCAATCATGATTAAAGGGGTTAATTCCTCATCTAAACAAGCAACGTCATCTAAAACACCTATTGTCACAATTCCTAAACCATAAATGATAAGACAAACAGTTTACATACCATCTGCCAACTATAACTTGGTAGACCAATTGCAAAGGACCTCAGCTCAAATCTCTATATTTGAGTTATTAAAGATCTCTTTAGTACATATGTAAGTTCTTGAACAAGCCCTACATTCTATAAATATTCCAAAAGACATAGTTGTGGACAAGTTTGAGGCAATTTTCAAACACATATCAGCTCCACATTATCTCTCCTTTTGAGAGGAAGATGAAAAATCTTTGACACATCCACATAACCAGCCCCCTTCACATTGAAATTTTGATCCATAAATCCCATGTAAAATGTGTATTGATAGATGGAGGCGTAGGGTTGAATATATGTACTCTCAATCTGATCGAGAAATTGGGCCTTTCAGAACAAACAATTGATTCAAGAAGTAAGATAAACATCAAGGCTTACAAAGAAGAGGAAAGATCATCTAAAGGGCTAATTATTTTACCAATAAGAATTGGACCAATTGAACACAATGTGATTCATCAAGTTCTTGATCTACCATTGGCATATAACATATTACTAGGAAGACCTTGGATACATGAAATGCAAGAAGTACCATCTACTTACCATCAATGCATCAAATTCCCACACAATGGGGTAGAAGTGACAATTCCTGCAGATTCAAGCTACACTTGCAACAATGTTAAAGAAGACAGTATGGTTCCTCACAATAAGGAAGTCCCACAAGAGTTCCCACTTGAAACCTCTAAAGATATGGTAATGAGAATCTTTGGAAAGACACTAAAACGTGAAGAAACTAGCATGGGGGAATACAAACTAGACATGATGCCATCATTGGCTAACATTCATGTGTCTCTAAGATCTTATGGGAAACCCTCCCCATCTTTCACACCTACTACATCAAAAGAATAATAAATTCATAAACCAACTAGCGTGTTTAGAGCCTCTACTTCTCAAGATGATGAAAAAGAAGATAAACCAGACTTTGCTTGGCTCTATAAAGAGGAACAGAGAGAAAATGAAGTAAAACATGTTTAAATATCTCCTGAGAAGTATGGAAAAGGTTATGAATTTCTTAAAAAAATGGGATACAAAGAGAAGGGACCTTTAGGAGATAAATGAAAAGGACTCATTTAGCCTATACACATGGAATTCAGAGACACCAAAGACAAAATAGGGTTAGATTTCAATAATAATTCAAAACACCCTACCACAAGAGATGGTCCAATCTTTGATAAAGGAAGTGATGAAGAATATGAAGAAATAGAACTTGTACCTTGGACATATGAAAGATTACTACACATTGGCATTGAGGATCCATAATATCAAGGAGAAAGATATGTGCCTACTTTTGTAGCACAACTAGAGCATCACGTTCCTTTGTTGTCACAAACTGATGTCCAAGAAGTAGAGGAAGAAGAAGACTCTCCAGAAGTCCAACAGCTAGAAGAAACTCATGAAGAAATACCTCAACAAAAAGATGTCCATCCTAACTGGGGGCAATTGGTGAAAATTTCACATATCCTAGATTTACCACACTTTGATCCACAAATGGATAATAGGGTACATCAGGTAACTATTACAAAGTTTTTAAACAGTTCTAATGAAGATATCACAGACTCGCATGATTATGAATGGGATCACATGTTTGATGCTACCATGGACATTGAACTAGATGTAATTCAAAAAAATTCACCTCTATTGGAGAGAGCAGAAAGTTCTAACACTTCTCATAACACTACTATTTTCATAGAATTAGATAAGCTAGCAATGCCTAGGATTATTGATGAAGACAATGGTGTCTTACTAGTTCTAGAAGAACATCAAAGGATATAAGATATGAGTTTAAATATGATAAGGTAAGAAAGAGAAAGCTCAACTAATGAGTCTCTAGAGTTAGGTCTGCATATTACTAACAATGACCCTAATAATGACGATTTGACTCTTGATGATCTAAATGCTATAGAAGCCAAGTTAACGAAACATGTCTTGTTAGTTAATAGTATTTACAATGACGTGGTACTATACTTAAAAAAACTCTAAATCATTATCCCTGGTGAAAACCTGGCAAACAGGTGCCTTGATACTAACAAAAAAAGAAGAAAAAAAAAAAAGAAAAAAGAACAAAAAAATTGAAAAATAGAAAAAGTGCCTTGGCAAAAAACCTGGCAAATAGGGGTCTTATTAGCAAAAATAAAAAGCTTTGTCGAGTGGTAAAAACCTAGAAACATGCATCACTTGTACTTTGTACTCCATCTATCAATGCACTGCCGACACTAATCCTTCACACTCACACTTGTGCTATCGGTTGACTCTGAATTCCTCAAAAATGCCTTATCCTTACCTAGGATTTGTCTACATTTGTATCTTATAGATAGTCATTTAGCACTAGGGGGAATCTCTGCTAGCATGTTTAGTCAGCATTTTCTAGGTTGTCCTAGGTCCTTTTCTAGGATGATTTTCCACCACAAACAGTATTTGTAATACTTACATCAAAACATCACTATCACAAACAAGGGTGTTTCTTAAAAACCACCTACCTATAACAGACATCATACTAGTGTTTCTCAATAATTTAATCAAACAGTGTTCCTAAACACTACATTGGATTGCAATTATTGATAAAGTTTATCTCACTCAGACATAAAAAACATATTGCTTGAATTCCAAGTTGTGATTGATGATTTATCTATTGTGATTTAATAATGAATCAATGGTGTTATTCAACACTACTTAAACACATATAGACTGATCTTGGTTTGGTTATGACTCTTTTATGTTCTGATGATGTTTCAAACTAGGGGCATGTAAGCAGTTATAAATTTTCTTTTACTGATTGTCAATTGTTGATTGTTATCTCTTTCGAGTTACTCCATGACTTCTATTCAAAAACAAAGAGTTGCAAGGATAGGGGCATAACATTTTCTTGGTTTTTTGCATATGGTGATTGTTTCAATGATCCTATAAATTTAACCTAACTTGTATATTTATGGTAAGATCTCCCAACATGAGTGGATATCCACATATATCTCAATCCTTGTTATGTGTAGACTACGGTGAGGTTGAACCAATTTCCTTGTCTATTTCTAATCAAATTCTAAGTAAGCTATTCAACACATTATGTACCCAAGGATATGAATATTGAAGGTCATTGTAGGTTACATATCTTACATTACACATGAACAAAAGATGATTCTTAAAGAAAAAGGAGATAACTGGCAAGTCATCCTGGCCCCTATGCCTTGATGCTTAGGTTTATTTTCAACATTGCATCCAATAAACATAGTATTCATACTTTCATGATACTTTCTAGGTATTAGTGATAGTTGTACTATCCGATGATGTTTGTTACACAAAAGCCCTATGATGATACAAATGCTAAAATGTACACAAATCAGTGAAAACCCTAGAAGTCTTCATTTAGATGCATTTAAGATTGCATGATTCATTTTTCAAAAAAAAAAGCATAAGAGTTTGAGCTCAAAATGATTTCTTGGTTCATTGAAAATCCAATTTTGACTACTTAATCTATGTTACTGATATATTCATGTCATTGCATATCCATGGCATTCATTTTACATTCCTAATGGGAAAGAGAAAATACAAAAATAAAGCATTCAAGCATTGCATTTCTTTTTACATCCTAAGTGCATCCATACATATATTTGTATAAAGAAAATCTCAAAAACACACATCTGCATATTCATCTAGGTAATAATCAAAGAGCATAAATGATGTCATCACATGAATCTATTCTAAATCATTAAAGACTAAGTGCATAATCACAATGTGCATCAATATAAATATCTATTAACAAAGAGAACCAATGAGCATATCAGAATCAGAAGTAGCTATCTCAGATATATATCAGTGAATATCATATCAAAAATGTGGAACTATCTACAACAAGTATCAATGTGATGATAAAACATATACACATTATCACATGTCTGTAGTATAATGGATGATCACAGAAGGATCAATATACAAAAATATCTCAAATATCATAACAAATCATGTCTGACTACCACCCTCTCCCTCATCTGAAGGAGGAGGAGGTGGTGCATCATCTCAAGGATGATGAGCTAGTGGAGGCATAGCTCCCTTTGACTGCTGAGAAACAATAGAATATAGAGGAGCCCTCTAAGCTTGTGGAACCACAGTACAACATAAAGAAAAATAATAAGCAGCTCTTTGTCCATGATGTGTAGTTGTGCAAGCCTATATGTCTTTCTCTACTCTGAGCCTATCACCCTTTTGATCTCTCTCGGATCTCAATCTCTCAAGATGTCTATCTCTATCAACCAAAAAGGTCTCCAAAGTGGTAATCCTAGCTTTGAGCTTCTTTCTGTCTCTCTCTCTACCACTATGGTAAAGGATCTTTGTCCTAGCCAGTACCTCTACCTGTATCCCTAGGAGGCTCCTTTCTAGAAGGTCCCCCTCCTCTACTCACCACCTGCCCTAATGGTCTCTATTGTTGATGGTGTTGTTTCCTGGTTAGTAAAGGACCTGGATCCATACATGGAGGCACGAATCCAAACCTAGTTCATCTTTCCTCCTCACTGCCAACCACTCCACCACCACCTATGTCATCTCCATCATCTCCCCTATCATCACAGCCATGTCTCTAACCTTTGTCCTAGGGAGGGCATCTACCATCTCTACCACCATCCCTACCACCCCCACCTCTCCCATCTCTCATGGCTTCACCTCTGCCTCTCATATGTCCATCATCTATAGGATCATAATCTAAGGCATCCTCTATGCAAGGTGCTACCTCATCTAGTGTTATGAACCAAGGAAATGGAAACTTTAAAAGATGTGAAAGATAGACATTAGTACACCCAGCATCTACAACATCAAGAAGAAAATCTCATCCCACTACAACCATCTGACTAATCTCAAGATGTGTAGTATTGTATGCCAACCAAGCTCCCCACTATGGCTCCTCATCATGGATTTGAGCGTAAGAATTCAAATCCTAAGACATTCCCTAAATCCGACCATACTACCTGAGGACATGGATAACAATGAATATCTTTACAATGTAGCATTCCTGGCTGATCAAATATCTACTCTGGAAGAAGTAAGGCATCTTTTGCCTATCTAAGACCCACTCCTCACAATCTAAATAGGATCTCCACTCAACCATTGTGACATCATCAAATACTCATCGCCGGTATTCTATCTTACCCAGATAGGGTTGCTGGATGAAACCTAAATACATGTAGACATATGACTCCTTTGGTGTTCTTTGTCTATCTACAATTGGTTGTCACTGGGATGTGCTCCCAAGCCTAGATCTATAATATCAAGATCCATATAGTCATGCTATAGGAATAATCATAAACGATCTTGTGTAACTCTCTAAACATGTGCGCCAGTATACAACTCCCCCAACCAAATCTATGTGAAGAGATGACCATCTTCTCTAAAGTCTCTACCCAGCTGCACATAAATCCATGTTGTCCTTTGTTAGGCATCAGTATACCTCTAATCAATCTAGGAAGACATACATTTTATCATTCATAGTGATCACACATATAGTCCCAAGTCAAATATGATGGGACTATGGACAGATCTATAAAGTATCTCCCCACAGATGCAATCGCTATGGCAGAGTGTGACTCAAACCAAACCTCTTGACCCATCACAAGAATGTGAATAATATGCCACACATCCTCTGGGGTAACTGTCATCTTGCTATTTGAGAGATGGAAGGTGTTGTTCACTGAATTCCATCTCTCAGCAAGAGCAGTCAACAACCCTTGATTTAGCCTAATGTCAGGTAAATCTATCATTGAGGTCAATCCAAGATGTCCTATGATCTAAAGCTCAGCGTCTGTCAAGAAATAGGATAAGGCAAGGACTCGTGCAGGACAAGGTCCTCAAAAAGACACAACCTTGAAATCAATATGTCAAAGAACACAATTACTGGTTTACATCAATATCCTAGCTTAGGCACCTATGCAGAAAATCTAATAGTTAAGTCATTTTGGCCTTCAGAAAGAGGAAAAATAGTCAAAATTTGGAAAAACTAACTCCTTATATAGAAAATGACATTGTTTTTCTTCAGTGTGATCTTGCATACCAAATGCGATACACAAATTACCATATGTGATGGGGAATCTAGGAAATTATCCTAATTTGACAGGATGCGACACAGGACACAGCGTGCGATCTTGTTTTCACAGGACATGACACAATTCAAAGGATGGAATAAATTTACAAGAAATGACACTCTAACTCCTAATGGGATTGATAGGGAGGTCACCTTACTATCCTAGACTCCTACTCTCTCTTAGGAATCTCACCTTGGACCCTATTCACTTTAGGATCCTCTAGACTCACACATGAGTCTCTTAGGGTTACTCTCAGACCCTAACTAGAAGGATTTCTATTCTCCCTCTCTCCTAGGTTTCCTACCCACCAAAATTTTCACTCTTTACCTCCTCCTACTCTTCATGACTGAATAAATTCAGTCATGCACCTTCTCCTTCTATCTCTCTCCTCAAGTTCCCTAGCCAGACCGTCTAGCTCGCCTAGGACTTGTTTACAATTCTGACTAGCCTCTTCTCCAACACAAATATAGGAACAAAAATAAAATACATGGGGGATGCTTCTTGATGGTCACACTCCATAGTATGGATTATAAGAGTCAAAAAGCATCCATGGTACTGAACTGAATTCAAAATCCTACTCTACAGAAATCTGCACACAATAGAAACACACACAGGAAGCATAGAAAACTACTCTTTATTGAAAATCTGAGAATTACAATGTAAACTAAAAATCTTCTCTACTAGTCTGCTTTGTCTCGAATTTCTCCAACCACCTTACAATGGTTATTCTCTCCATCATATATTCGGCCTCTTCTTTATTTGTAACCGTTTCTAGGTTACCTACCGTCTGGAGAATCCCAACTGCCTTGGCTCTTCAACTTCTTCCTGCAACTGTCATCACTATCTTTCTCTGCATGGTCGTCGATGTGGACAACCTTTTCCTCTGTGGAATTCTCTCTTTTCCTTTGTCATATCTAACTTTTCAACTCTTTCTCAGCTCGGTCAGACACTTGCACTGCTTCAAATGTTAATCGCATAGTCACAAGTTAAAATCACTATGTATGTTTAGATCTGTGACCTTGCGATAACTTGTTATAACGTGCTCGCAACCCTTATACCTGAGCTACCGATTCCCTTGTGACAGAGCGATGAGCACTCGTCGCATGCTCGCAATGCTTGTTACCGAGCTGACATTTACTCCGCGACTGAGCGATACAATGCTCGTCGCGCACTCCCTGCATTTTGAAATGAGTTGACAATTCCTCTGCGACTGGGCGATAAGCTCTTTTCGTGCGCTCGCAATGCTTCTAACCACACTACCATTTCTTTTGCAATTGAGCGATGCAACATTGTCGTGTACCTGCAACCCTCTGACATGACCTGTCGATTAGTCTGCGGCTGTGCGATGAGCGCTCGTCGCGCTCTCGCACACTTATAAGTTAACTATTAGTTCAGCTCGCGACTGTGTGATGCTTCCTCGTCACTCACTCACACACTTCAAAACTTAACCATCTGTTGCTCGGTGACTGTGCGATAAATGGTCATCACATTGTCGTGTTGTTTCCAAACTGACCGCCGATAGACCGCCGACTGTGCAATGAGCCATTGTCGCGTTGTCGCACCAGTTTTTCACTAACCATCCATTAACCCGCGAGCATGAAATGCATTGTCTTCATGTTGTCGTGCACTATTTTTGCTTAACTGCTAATCGCCTGTGACTGTGCGATAGACATAATTGTCACGCTCCCGCAACACTTAGAATCTGTCTACCATTTGGCTTGCGACTGTGCGATACATGATGAAGTAATTGGCCCACTCTTGTGCTAGGAGTTTAGGAAGATGAAGCTGTTAGTGTTTAGGAAGATAAAAGAAAAATGCTAACCGAAACTAAGCTAACCGCTAACCGTGATCTACTCCTAGACCACCAATGCTAAACTGCTAGGGTTTCGGAGCTAAAACCCTAGGGTGCTCTACACCATACTCCCCCCCCTAAGAAGGAGAAATTAGTTTGAATTAGTTGGCAACAATGCTGAACTAATTCCTTGTCTTCTGCAGTCTTCTTCGTCCATCCATGTAGCTTCTGCTTCTGGTAACCCTAACCATTTTACTAGGTATTCTCTGTATACCCTTCGTCTGGTTGTCTTCTGCACTCATGAATCCAGGATTTTCTCTGCTTGCAACTTGGACTTAGTATTCACCTGTATACCTTGAACATCTTTTCCTATCTCCATCTACTGAGTAATCTCAGGTATCACTGGTCGTCTGTATGGAATAAGATCCTGCACATTAAAAACAGGTGATATATCCAAATTGTTAGGTAAATCAATTTTATAGGCATTCTGCCCATACTTCTCCAATATCTTGCAGGGACCTATTCTCCTCATTTGCAGCTTAGTAGGAATCCCCTTCTGTAATCTGGCTTTGTTCAGATGTACCATTACTAGATCTCCAATTTGAAATTGGACTTCTCTCCTTCCTTCATCTACCTTCTCTTTTAATTTTTGATTTGCTTCAATCAAATCCTTCTTCACCTGATCATGTATCTCCTTCATAGACTATGCAAAGTCATCAGCATGTCCACTTATCACTCCCTGTCCTTTTAATTCTCTGAGTTCATAAACTCCACGTGGATGCATCCCATATACAATCTAAAATGGGCTTTTCCCTATAGTTCTGTTAACACTGTCACTATAAGCAAATTCTGCCTGTGGTAACACTTGATCCCAGGCTTGTCCATACTCCTTTGTTAGGCATCTAAGCAGTTTCCTAACACTCTATTGATAACTTCTGTCTGTCCATCTGTTTGAGGATGATAGGAAGAACTGTGGGATAAGTTAGTTCCCAATCTTTACCATAAGGTCTTCCAAAAATGACCCATGAATTTGACATCTCTGTCAGACCCTATGCTTACTGGCAAACCATGAATTCTAACAATTTCCTTGAAAAATAAATGAGCAATATGACTGGCATCATTAGTGGTCTTACAAGGTATAAAATGACTCATTTTTCTGAACCTGTCTACCACAACAAAAATTCTATCATAACCAGTCTTTGTCCTAGGCAACCCCACGATAAAATCCATACTCAAAAATTCTCAAGGCCTATCTAGTATGGGTAGTGGTTGATACAAACCAACATTTGTAGAGGTCCCCTTTGCCTTCTGACAAACTATGCATTGCTCTACATATCTCCTTACATCTTTCTACATCTTCGGCCAGTAATAGTATCTACTTACTAATTCCAGAGTCTTATTCAATCCAAA
>MU225395.1:560922-580990 GCA_018584345.1 Thuja plicata | reverse complement strand
ATAAGATAAATTTTATTCAATTAAAAGGGAGATTAAATCTTTTAATTAAATAAGATAAATTGTATTTAATTAAAAAGAAAATTAAATCTTTTAATTAGATAAAAATGATCAAACCTTAGGAAATATTAAAATAATTGAATAATTGAATTAATTATAATTTGATCAAGGAAATTGATTTAAATTGAAAATTTTCCAAAGCGTTGATTCAGGAAATTTGATAAATTGATAAAATGATAAATGGGGCCCAAAGTCTAGGAGACCATTTTAGGGTGCATACACAACTTATCCAACAGCAACAGCAATAGCAACCTATCCAACAACAGCCTATCCAACAGCAGAAAATCACCATCCCATTCACATCCCAAGTGCAACAACAACTGATCAACCCCTTCACAGCTGCTCAGCCCACTATCCAAACCACACAGCAGCTGTAACCACAAATGTAGGGGGAAAATCCCTTCATAGCACAACCACTACAAAATTTTGCTAATCCTTTTATCCAACCTGTGCAACAATAGAAAACTCATTCCGCCAACTACATAGCCATGCCAACTTCCACTGCATCACAAACAATTCCCCCACCACAACAAATTCTCACTTGGGGCATTCCACCACAAAGCACCTATATGGGTATGCAACAAACTCATCCCACTTATCCAATGCCGTAACAAATATAGGCATATTTCCAACAATTGAAAAAATCTTATCAAGTGCTGACACCTCCTCCACTACAGTATTCCACTCAACCCTAGCTTCCACCACAGAAACCCATATACGTTGACCAACAACCCCCCTAACAAACACCACAATATCCCCCATAGAATCCTCCATACTTTCCATTCAATCCATATCAGCCACAAGGAAATCCTACAATCATGATCAACAATCCTCCCCCGCAAATCTATCATGAATGGGAGGAAATGAAGAATACTCTCAAAGAGCTAGAAGCTGGGATAGAAGCTAAAACATTCAAGTTTGAAGAAGTATGTCCATTTCCATTTTATCGATCTATCACTGCTATACCCTTCCCCAAGCACTTTGAGACCCCAAAATTTGATAAATACCAGGGGAAGGGCGATCCTGTGAGTCACGTGAAAGAATTCTACATGGCCTGTCAAGAAGTGGCCTATAGCAATAACTTCCTCATGAGACTATTTCCTAAAAGCTTGGGAGGCACCACTCTTGAATGGTTCTACAAAATCCCTTATGGCACAGTCTCTACTTTCATAGAATTATCTAAAAAGTTTGTGGCCCAATACGCACATAATGTCAAAAATGAACTCTCACTCCTTGACCTATGCAATTCCAAACAAAAGGGAGGAGAAAGCCTAGCCAATTATCTTCAACACTAGAAAGGGCTTACTACAAGGTTGTCTTACCAACCCCAAGAGCAACATCTTATCAAAATATTCATTAACAACCTTCATCCTAAGCTTGCCTATAACATGCGCATGAACTGTATATAAACTTATCACGATATTAGGATCAAGGGTATGGACCTTGAACGAGACCTCGTAGAAGAAGGTATGATTAAGCACAACAAACAATCCCAGCCTGACAAACATAACAATGACCAATCACGATACTGGAACAAGAACAAAATTACAGTAACAGATGGAGCCACTGAAACCAAACATGTTAAGGTTGTGGTAGCTAGTCCTAATGCACCAACCTAGACTTATCAGCAAGCACCACCAATGTATCCACAACCTCCTCCCATGTATCAATAGCCCAATCTCATGTATCCTCAACTAGCATATCAGCAAAACATGTGCCCTCAAGGTGCACCTATCTATCCTCCTCTAGGGAGATCCTATCAACACAACTACCGAGGTCCTATGAATCAGAAAAATGTTATCTCAGTCCCACACAAACAAAAAAGACCTCACAGTTCAAATGTGCCACAATACACATTTACCCCTTTGGGTGAACCTATAGACATCATCTTTTGCAAGCTGGTCCAAGCTAACCAAGTCATGTATCCTAAAACACAGCCATTTGATGACTCAACTCCTAAGCATTCTTAGTATAAAGACAACGAGTACTATGAATACCACCATGTTAAGGGACACACCACTCTCAAATGCATGAATCTAAAACACTATATCCAGGATCTCATTGATTGCAAGGAGATTGAAGTGGATTCTCCTGCCCAATCATCACCAAATGTAGGCCTTAAAGTTTATCAAAATGCATTCCCTAAAAACACTTCTGGCATAGGTCCAGGCAATCCTACTCAGTCCTCTAATCAGGGAAAGGGTAAACAAGTGGAAAAAACTGATATAAAAGATTATACCAATGCCTATATCAACTACAATAATCTCATCAGCTGTATATCCCAAGTCCAGTCCTCCGTCAATGTCATCCATGTCAAGGGTGTCGATAACCAATGTGCCATCACCACTCATAAAGGTAGGATAATAGTTGTAGGTGTTGGTCCCACCCCATCTTCTTGGACCCGATACAACATTTTGGAACACCTAGGGAATACCCCAGCTCAAATTTCCATCCTGGATCTTCTTCGCACATCACCCACTTATCAAGAGATCCTTAATAAAGCCTTGCAAGAATCCCGTGTTCCCAGCGATATCAACCTCACTGAATTCCAAAACCTTGTCAGACACTTGTCTACATCTTGTGGGGTCTCCTTTAGACCAACAGACGTACCCTCTAAAGAAACTGATCATAATCTCCCACTCCGTATCACTGTCATGGTTAAATATTTTGCCATCAAACAGGTCATGATAGATAATGGATCGGCCCTAAATCTGTGTACTCTAAAATTCATAAAATAGTTGGGTTGCACTGAGGCTGATATAACAATTGATGTCATCACAATAAAAGCATATGACAATCTAGAGAGAACTTCTGAAGGCACCATATCATTGCCCATTCAAGTGGGCCCAGTTATCCAGGAAACATTATGTCATGTTTTTGATCTTGACCTTCCCTACAACATCCTCCTCAGATGCCCATCGATTCATTCTATGCAAGCCATCCCATCCACCTACCATCAGTGCATCAAATTCCCATACAAAGGCACTAAGATCACCATCCGCGTAGATCCCAAGCCCTTTGCATACTGCAATGCATTGGAGACATCCTTTCCACATTCCAATCACTGTCTTGGGATTGATATTGGCACCTCTGTTGCCAGCTCATCTCAAACCCATTCGGACCCAGAAAAAATCCTCTCCTCCACCTTGTCCATGGTCAAGATCAACAAAAAAGGTTACGGTGAGTACACTTTATCTGATGCCTTTGTAGTTGGAGCAATGCCAATTGATCCTCATACTCAAGGCCGCCAGCCTAATCTAAGAAAAGCAAAACTAGAGACAACCAAAGCACTGCAATTTGGTCCTACCACCTTTATATCAAGAGGTACTTTGACTGGCCAAGAAATGGCACCAAACATTAACCAATGGCTATATAAAGATCCCTCACCCAAAGACACAAGTCGCCTCAATTACTTCAAAGATAAGTACCCCACAACACATAAACTGGTGATAAAAAAATGGAATTACCAAGGAGGTGGCCTTGGTTATGAAGAGCAAGGAATGAAAGATCCTATTGTACCTACCTGACTAGAAAAGCACCTGGGCCTTTGTATGGGCTCTGACATGACTGGGGGCACCAACGAGTTCATTAATTATTCCTCTTGTCAACCCCTAGGCAATATCGCTGACATCAAAGATATCCCAGAAGAGAAAGTTGTAAGAGCTTATGACGATTTTTTTGACGATGAAACCTTCCTGGGCAATGCTATCCTACAATAAATTTCAATCCTCTTCATTGACCTCCCCCTCCATTATCCCAAACTCATAGACTGGGACCAACCAAGTGTCATAAACATTGATGAGTTCCAAAGTGAGGATGCGCTCCTAAGCTTTATGGGAGCAATCGAGAAAAGTAGTGACTGCGGGCAAGACTCAACATATGTCTACAAACTAGACCCAAAGGCATACTTTGGGGAAGAGGAGAACTTTAGCCACAAAAATGACACAAAAAATGAAAATAAAAAAGAGAAGAATTGATCTCCTAGTGAAAACCTTTCTGGGGCACTATCTGATCATAAAAAATTTAAAAAAAAGGGCATATCCCCTGGTGAAAACCTCTTTGAGGTGCCAGAGGATGAAGATTCTCCTATTCCTCTTATCTGAGATTATAGGCCTGAATAGTCATCAATTCTCATTGAAGAAGCAAAACCTGTCAATCTAGGTACCAAAGAAAATCCCGCCATCACATACATAGTAGCATCTCTGACTGAAGCAAAAGAAAGTGATCTTGTCACTTTATTAAAGGAATCCATCAACAAGTTTGCATGGTCTTACTCCCACATGTCGGGGTTAGATCCCAACTTGGTGGTTCACCATCTAGCAGTGGACCCGAACATCAAACATGTCAAGCAAAAGCTCAGAAAGATACACCCTAAAGTGGCACTACTTATCAAAGCAGAGCTAGAAAAATTACTCCAAGCCAAGATCATCCACCCCATTGACTATTCTGACTGGATCTCTAATATGGTGCCCATCTCTAAGCCTAACAAATCAATCAGGATATGTACAAATTTTAGAGATCTTAATAAGGCATATCCCAAGGATGATTTCCCCTTACCAAACATAGACATGATTGTGGATCTCACAGCAGGACATGAGATGTTGTCACTCATGGATGGCTTTTTCAGATATAATTAGATCCACATTGCAGAATAAGATCAGCATAAGACAGCATTCACAACCCCTTGGGGCACCTTCTGCTATAACATGATGCCTTTTGGCTTAAAGAACACTAGGGAAACCTATCAAAGAGCCATGACTATCATTTTTCATGACATGATTCACAAGATCCTTGAAGACTATGTGGACAATATCTTGGCAAAATTAGTAAAAAGGGAAGATCACCTAAATATTCTGGAATGCATCTTTGATATAATTGGACACTACTGCTTAATGCTCAACCCTAAGAAATGTGTCTTTGGAGTCACATCGGGAAAACTCCTAGGGTTTATTGTATCTAGATGAGGCATTGAAATTGATCCAAAGAAAGTACAAGCTATCATAGAGATGCCTCCACCAAAAACACTCTAGCAGCTACACAGCCTCCAAGTAAAATTAAAATCAGTGCATCGTTTCATCTCTCAACTAGTAGACAAGTGCCAACCATTCACTCATCTCCTGCGCAAAGACAATACATTCAAGTGGGATCCTTAGAGTCAGAAGAATTTTGACAAAATCAAAGAATACTTGGCTAATCCACCCATCTTGGTACCACCTATACCTGGTCGACCACTCATCCTATACATTTCTACTACTACCACAGCACTGGGGGTGCTCCTCGCTCAATTGAATGATGAAGGAAAAGAAAGAGCTATATATTATATCAGTCGAACCTTAGTGGGTTATGAGCTCAATTACTCTCCTATGGAAAAATCATGCCTAGCAGTAGTCTTCGCCAGTCAAAAACTTCACCACTACATGCTTAGTCACACAACCAAGCTCATTTCAAAGGTGGATCCTCTCAAGTACCTACTCTCCAGGACTACACTTACAGGTTGAATGGAAAAATGGGTTATGTTGCTAAGTGAATTTTTTATTCAGTATGTTGACTGAAAAGCCATTAAAGGGCAAGTCATTGCTGATCAGCTAGTAGAAGCACCATTGGTAGATGCATATCCTTTGGTCACAGAATTTCCAGATGAGAATTTGTACATGATAGAAGAACAACCAATGTGGCATAATATGAAGCACTAATTTTAGGACTCCGCATGGCCATAGAATGGAACATCATAGATATCCAGGTCTTTGGGGATTCCCAACTCATCATCAAACAAGTCCTAGATGAGTATCAAAATAAAGATGACAAATTGACACCATATAAGCAGATAGTTGACAAACTAAAAGAACACTTCCTCAACTTGAAAATAAAACAAGTACCACATTTATAGAACAAAGTTGCTGATGCAATGGCCACAATTGGCTCCCTTCTCAAGATTCCCCATGAGTCTATGCAATACAAATTCTTAGTTGAGCAACTACATGCTCCCACTTATGAGAATGATGAATCAAATCGTGTATGTGTCTTGGTTTGTCCCCAATCCCTGTAGTACCATGATATCCAAGCTTACCTACAAAATGGTATCATATCTCCTCATCTCACTACAAACCAACGCCAAAACTTTATCCGCAGAGCATCCCATTACACCCTCATCGCCAACACCCTTTATCGTCAAGGTTATCACAACATGCTCTCTAGATGTCTAGATGAAAATGAAGCCGCCCTGGCTTTACAAGAGGTACATGCTAGAATCTATGGTTCCCACATGAGTGGCATGGTCCTAGCCAAGCAACTTCTACATACAAGGTACTATTGGACTACAATGGAACATGATGCTTGTGAGTTTGTCAAAAAGTGCCTACCTTGTCAACAGCATGCTAATTTGATCCATGCTCCTGCTCAGGACCTCAGACCTATTGCACCTCCTTGGCCCTTCTCTTGTTGGGGTTTTGACCTCATTGGTAAGATTACTCCCCTCTCTTCTGAAAGCCACAAGTACATAATCATAGCTATGGAGTACTTTACAAAGTGGTTCAAAGCAATTTTGCTCACACTCACTACTGGTGTCTAGATATCCAAATTCATCCTCTATCACATCATTTTCTGCTTCGGCATACCCTCCACCATCTTCACAGATCATGGTACACCATTTGAAAATCAACATGTCAGTGATCTCTATGCTTGCCTCCATATCCATCACCATTTCTCTAGTCCATATTTCCCACAAGGTAATGACCAAGCTGAGGCAACTAATAAAACCATCCTCAAAATTCTCAAGAAAGTTATCAATGATACTGGTCATGACTGGCATCTCCAGATCAATCCTGCCCTCTAGGAATATCACACTTCCTACTATTCTCCTACTGGTACTACTCCCTACTCCCTAGTCTATGGTGCCGAAGCAGTCTTACCAATTAAGGTTGAATTACCCTCCCTCTGAGTATCACTACGAGACCTGATTGATGATGAAGATTACCGGGTAGCACGACTCACACTGCTAGATCTCCTAGATGAAAAGTTTCAGCAAGCTTATGATCACTTGATTGTGTACCAGAATAGACTCAAGTGAAACTATAACAAGAAGGTCCACCCATGCTAGTTCTAGGTAGGGGACCTTGTTCTAAAGGAAAATCAAAAAGTGGGTACTGATCGGGAAAAGAAAGGCAAGTTTGAAGTCACCTGGAAAGGCCCATATGTTGTCACTGCATGCTTCAATTCTAGGGCATATCAAATCTCCACTCCTAAAGGATAACCATTGAATGATCCTATCAACATCATTCATCTCAGGCACTTTTATGCCTGACAACTAGTTGTTCATTCCATTTATCTAAGAAAATCCATAAAAAGTATAAAAAGTCCTTAAAAAATCTCTAAAAAGTAGAAAAATGAAGCTGAAAAAATGGTTGTCCCAGTGAAAACTTGGTAAATAGGCACTGGGACAATATCAAATAAAAAAATATAAATAAAAAACAAAAAGATCCAAAGAAATAAAAAACAAAAATAAAGAGAAAAACTTTCGTCCTGTGGTGAAAACTTGGCAATCAAGCGCCTTGGACAAGTATGGGTGATGAAAACCTAGAAATAGGCATCACACATAGTGGACCATTCCATTATCTATCAAAATCTCATTTCCTTCCATCACTAGCACAATCTTTGCATCCCCTATATTCCCTGGGTGTTCGTATATCATACGCATTAGTCTGCAGTGACCTCCCTATCTTGTATCCTGAGCTTTTGTACACATAATCTTGTATATTGTTGTCCATACATTATACTATTTCGAGTGCCCTGAGTGTCATTCTTGTATATTTCTCATGTCTTGAGTTGCTCCTTATCATATATTGGTTCTATAGTTTTCTTGTAGTGTGCATTTGATCAATCAACTCGGTCAGTCCCATCTTTCTAGAAATGAGTCTTGAGGATGTATCCTTCCTCTCATCAACTTAAGTCTAGATCATCATCATCTTTGGGTTCTTGTAGGATGTATCTCTCCTCTTGAACTAATCAATCATCACATGCACCTATCACGCACATCAAGACAAGTAACATGATCCAATCAAAACTCGTCAGCAACCTTTGTATGTAATCATTGTAACTAATCACTTGTAATTAATCCGCTTAGTTTGATCCTTGTACATTCATGATGCATTCCATCTTTCTGCCATCATGCTAACATCCTGAGTCATCATCCTACTAACAATCCCTACCTAATCCTTCATAGTCCACCCATCTGGTTTATCAGTTGATTGTGACACACACACAAAAAAAAAAGGAGCTTTTGGGGATTGAAAGCAAGGAAATTGATGCAGAGGACAACCGAAACAAAATTCAAGAACAAGAGAAGGATGATCTACCGCTCATAGTATTAGTTAGATTCATTTTAAGATCATTTAAGGCATCTTGCATAGTTAGATTCATTTTAAGATCATTTAAGGCATCTTGCATTGTTAATCCATTTTAGGTTCATTATCTTGCATTATTAATCCATCTTGCATTATCAATTCATTTTAGATTCATTATCTTGCATTGTTAATCCATTTTAGGTTCATTATCTTGCATTGTTAATCCATTTTAGGTTCATTATATTGCATTATTAATCCATCTTGCATTATTAATCCATTTTAGGTTCATTATCTTGTATTGTTAATCCATTTTAGGTTCATCTTGCATTCATCTATTTTTATCATCTAACATCATTACAACATTCAGATTCATATATCATTTGCATATTTAATTCATTTAGATTCATTTTAGTCTTGCATTGTTAAAACATCATTCATCGATGCATATTCATAAAACATCAACATATATATTACATACATCATAAAAACACATCACATCCTACATCCACACATGTTAGTACATCATATACATATAAGCATCATCCATCTGGCATAAGTCATACATCATATATACATAATCAGTTCATACATGTACATCACATCCTACAAGCATCAAATGTCAGTAATCATATAGTATGCATCAACACATCATATAAATCATACATCATAAGAATTAATAGAGTCCTCATCATATATATATATATATATATATATATATATATATATATATATATCAATGTCTATCAATAAAATACATCACATGCACCTCAGTGTCAATATATATGTATAATCTCATAAATGCAAAACTGTGTGTCATCTAATCATCTGATGAGTCATGCTGGTGGTTGTGATGGTTCACCTCCCTGCCCTGGTAGTGGATGTGGTGGCATCCCCACTGATCCCTGTGAAGCTGATGTCTGCACTGTGCTCTGAGAATGTGACCTTTCTGAGTAGTCTCACCTATGTCCCTTAGGAACTAGCTGAAAGTACAATGCCCTATAGTGGGATGCCTCCCTGTCGGCCCTGTTTGCATCTCTGTGAGCTATGAATGCCTCTGCCACCACCTGTCCTACCCCACCTGCCATAGTTGCTTGCCTAGCAATGTCACACTCAGCCTTGTATCCCTCTGCCCGTTGTAGTGCTACATCCCTCTCTGAGGTCAATGCAGAAATCTTCTCTATATCCTGCTCCATCTTTAGGGTCAGTGTATCTAGCTAGCCCATGAGAGTTTCTATCTTAGTAGACAAGTCTCCATCATCCTGTGTAAGGTCCACCATCGTGAACTCCCCTGAATCCACCTGGCCTTATAAGGTGTCTAGTGCACCCTCTGCCCTATCTGCCTGTGTTGTCTCCGCCGTCAATAAACCCTGTATCTAGGCTATCTATGCATGTAAGCTTGCATCAGACACCACCACCATGTCCAGTAAACCACGCAGTCTGGTGTACTCTATCTAAAGGCTATCTCACTCTATGATGATAGTATCATAAGTCTCCTGTGCCACATACCCTATGGGTGGCCCCTTTACCTATGGTGGCACTGGTGGTGCCTACGCCTATACCTGTATCTACACCTATGGTGGCACTGGTGGTGCCTGTGCCTGGTCCTATGCCTATGCTAGTGGGGGCCCTATGGTCCCTGATCCTGTATATGTGCCCGTATGCGGGGTCTCACGCATCTCTGTGGTCTCCTCCTCTGACCTACTGCTGAGGTCTCTGGGGCATCCCTGATCTCGGTACCATCATCCATGTCCAAGTCCCCTATCGGATGCTCATGTGCAGCCACCTAAGTTGGGTCTGTCAGTCACACTGGTGTGTGTACAGTCCACCATGTTGCGTACTCGGGGGTCATCCCAGCATCTGTAATATTTGGTCGTGCCACAAAGTCTAGCTGTACCATATCCCTCTAGGATGCCCTCATTGTGAGAGCATCTGTGTACCTGCCCCATGTCCCTACCTCCTTGGTGACATGAGGTTGTAAGGCATCCTCTACCACCACTCCCTGTTGCAGTCCAAACTGTCGCATGACCTTGGATGGTCTGTATCACTCTATCTGGTGGATAGTCCTCCCTAGTAGAAAACAATCTGTCTGAACATATGAGAGGTATAAAAAGTCATCAAATCTGTCCTCTACTCCTGCTACCATTTCCATCACCCCCCATGGCTCACATAACCTGTACGGGGTCCAGCAGAAAACCTGTACCTCATCCAATAGCCATCGCCAGTATCCCATCTGCCTGATAGAGGTGTATCTCAGAGGGAGCCTATATCTGCATGCGTAGGGCTCCCCAAGATGACATGACTACCATACTCTCATGGGTCAGAACACTACAATGTGCTCCCAGGCCCACACTAACAGCAGCATCACCCCAGTCCCCATGTTGCGTGCCTCGCAGTACGTAGCCATGTGAAGATCATGGTAAAGTTATCCTAGGACAACATACCCCTAGTAGTAAGAGGTCCCCTCCTCTAGCATCTAAGCTAACACCCATGACCACCCCATCCCAAAACCATGTCCTACCAAGTCTGCCAACATCCATCCCCTGATCAATCCTGCAATGTAGAGAGCTATGCGCCTAAGTCTCCTATTGATTGTTGGCTGCCATGGCATCCAGGTCTGGTATGTGGGAATGTGCCTCATCGGCTGCCTGAATGCAATCTCCATGTAATGGTCGCTATCCTCCAATCTATATCAAGGAATCGCTCCTTGGATAGGTATCCATAAAATATGCCAAATGTCCTCCAAGGTAATGGTTGCCTCTCTAGTAGGCAAATGAAAAGTGGTGGTGTCGCTATGCCACCGCTTGATCAGGGCAGTCATCATACCATTGTGCACCCGTAGCCTAGGCTAATGGGGCACATATTCCAACCCTACCACAACTAACAATCCCTAGTCGTCCTCCATGAGCTCAGCCTCCAACTCCATGGTAGGAGGCCAATGCTCTCATGATCCCAAAGGTGGGAACTACTCCTACAAGAATTTTAGAATCCACCATGTCAGTCACCTGCTCTTCTAGTCCTAATCTAACCCTTCCCAAAATGGGGCATCTTATCCCTAGGTCTTATGTCGACCCATCCCCGGCCTCTGTCGAGTCCCTCTGTTTCCTTCCCTCTCGGTGTTTGCCCTTTTAGGCACAAACGTTGGTTCAGCCAAAAATGTCGGTTCATACACCGGCATCTCTGCTTGTTTGCCCGCAGACCAGCATCTTTGAAGACGCGGATTTGGATCTGGCATCTTCGAAGATGTTGGTCTAGCACCGTCGGCTCTGGAGATGCCGATCTGGGGATCGGCGTCTATGAAGATGTCGATCTAGGGATCGGCGTCCTCATAGATGCTAGTTTGAGAACTGGCATCTCCAGTCTAAAAAGCACATTCCCCCCATTAATGACCTAACTACCCCTCCCAAAGTAATAAATACCATTAATAGTAATAAATGTGTAGTCTCAAATAGTCCACTCATCAGTACCAGTCGCTTGACAGGCCTCCCGTGTGTCCGAACGCGCTCTCCAAGCTACCCCTTCATCCTCTCGTCAGCCATCTTCTCACTCCAGAGCTTAGATTTTACTATTCACTATTCACAAATGACCTTCTTTAACTCCCCAGCCCCTCTTATAGCCCCCATTTTTCCCAAACAAATTTCTTGTCCCCGTGTATATTTTTGTATATATCGTCCTGTTGTAAAGCCGAAATACGCATAAAATCTTAAAAACATTTAAAAATCACAAAAAATCCAAAAAGATTTAAAAAATTCCAAAAATTCCAAAAACATCAAATATTCTCAAAAATCATGCAATAAATACTTTGTTCTTTCCACATTGTTCCAGATCTTAGTTCTTCAGCAAAGTTTCGACTCATGTGACTGCAACACTATTTTTCACCAAATCAATTATGCGACCGACTGTCCTGGCTCTCTATCCTGTTCACATCTTTTGCCAGTGAATTTTTTTCCATCAAATCAAATACCATCCAATCTTTGCCCCTCAGGATGTATCCTTCCAGTGTCAGCTTATCAAACCCTTCATCCCATCAATCCTGTTCAATGGCGACAACTTTGGACCGAATGACTACTTGGTCATGAGGCCTTCTTTATTGATTTTATCTTTTTGTGTCAGTTAAAACCTACTCACCACTACCTCGATCTGCTATATCTTGGTACATTGTGACTGGTCACTACTGATACATGCGTATTTTGCAGAGTGCTTTTATTTGAGCATCTAGTCCATGCAAAGAAATCTTGTCATCTGTGTTTTCTAACACCTGATCCATACCTCCTCTTGCAGTATCAAAATCAGATGTGCTCTCCATATTTTTCACACAAATAGATCCCAATGATCCTTAGCTGCATGTAATCTCATTTGCATTTGCATTCTTAGCTACATTCTTAATTGCATTTCAGAAGGCTTCTATTTATTCCCTCCTTCTTTTCCCCTCTCCTGTTGTGTCCTTTTTCGAGAAAATTCTACAACGTCATCTTCATTGTGTTCTTTTCTCGAAGGGGCACAACCCCATATCATCGTTGCTTCAACATGACTCCTAGAAACCATTTTTCTCTAGGGAAACTTATTTTCTTATCTTTGACAAAATGTCACCTATGGCACAACTCCGTATCATTGTCTCTTCGGCACGACTCCTAGAAACCATCTTCCTCTGGGGCAACTCATTTTCTTATCTTTGACGAAATGTCACTTTCAACGTCACATCAAAGAGGGGAAAAATGTAGACGTCCAAAAATATTAATATTATTTTCCCTATTATTCCTCTAACTATTTAATTCGATCAATTAAATAGTTTCATTTATCAATAGTTTAAATACTATTCTAATGTATTTTATTTAAATACATTTGCCTCCACAAAATCCCCTTTTAATAAATTTATATTTATTAAATCCTCCATATTCCTAATTATTCTAAAGCATGATTTATTCAAATTCAATTTGGATTATAATCTAAACCCTATCTAGGAGCCTACTAATCCTACCCTAAAGCCTACCCTATTCCTACCCTACTCCCATCACCTTATTTCCTAAGTATACTTCCACACCTAATTGTCCTCTAACCATGCTTAATGGGTGATTCCTAACCTTTTTAAGGCTAATGGAATGCTCACCCACATGGGGAAATTCTCTCCAAAATGGGTACCCATTCCTCTTTAATTCCTTCTTACAATTTTGTCTCCCCTTTTGAAATATTGAGCTACTCAATATTAATGCCAATTTTGACTCAAAATTGGCCATCTTTTCAAGTCCATGTGTCTCCTATGTGGCTCTTATGTGGGTGCCACATAGATGCCACTTCATCCAAGCCTCTTCCTCTCTCCAAAAACTCTATAAATAGAGGCCTTCTTCTCTCATATTTTCATCTCTCAATTTGCATTGTTATCATGCTAGTATTACTTTTGAATTTCATAGTCATTTTCATGCTTATGTTCTTAGTTTCTAGTTTTCATGCTTTCCATGCTTAAATCATCTAGATATCACATGTTAGGTTCTAAATTGAATCTTAGTTTCTACATAGCATATGCATATCATCATTTTCATAGTTGAGAATATCATCTTCTTGAAGAAGATTTTGAGACTAGTTCCTCATACTAGCTCTTGAATCTTTCTTCTTGTTTTGATATATCTTGTATTTTCCTTGGGATCTATTGCACTTTGTGTCTTTAAGAGAGCACGCCCACATATAATCTAAATAAGAAAATCAAAATGAGTAAAATAGGGTGCATTTTTTTACTTGTTTTTAGCTTAATCTGATGTTATTTGGTATTCTTTGTTGCTTGTTTATTTTCTTACATGCTTTTGAAATGATATATGTGCTAACCCGGTAATGTTTCCATGTTTGAGCTTGCTCCCAACAGGTTGAAGGATTCCTTATACACACTAACCAAAGACCCTATTTTCCCTAAGTGTGATCATACCCCTAATTATGTCAAGACAATTATTCAAATATTGGCATAATTCATTAAAATCAATTAAATCTCCTAAAATCAAAGTGATTTCATCACTAATTCATCATACTCTAATTGAAAAATCAAGCTCAAATAGGCCTAATTTCACTATAACAACCAATATTTGACCATTATTGTACAAAGGAACCCTATTTGATTTTGATATATGTTAAATAAAACCAAAATGGGTATCTTAAAGTATCTTTATATTTTTAAAGGATCGTCTAAAATGAAAACTATTCCCTACCCTGACTCTTCACAACCCTAATCCAAAAACCTATGTTTTCAAACCCATATCCTTACATACAGGTTTCTATAATACACATAGTTCATAATAAAGGATTCCTCCATACAATTGAAACTTATGCAACTAAATTTGTATAATTTGGTAAAACCTTAATGAATATACAACACAAATGTGTCTTTTTTAAATCATTCTATCTTAGGGTTTCCATACAAATTCTCACATAATACCAGACATGCCATAAACATAACTCACAATAACACCCTAATCATTTGTATAAATTATTTTAGAAATAAAAAGATCCTTAACTCAAAATCAAATCATAATCAAGCAAGCACGGAGAAAATAATATTTCCAACAGAAACTGCAAAAAGGCTCAGAAACTCCTACCTTGAGAACGTCGAGTAGACTTTCTAAGAACAACAACAACAACAATAACAACAATCAAAACACAGACTTCACTCTCAAGCTTTAAAAAATATATTCTTTAACTTGAACATTTCCATGCTAAACCCGTAACCTGTCTCCTAAAACTTGTGTTCTAAAAAATCTTTGTCGTCCCTTTTTTTTAAATGACCAAAATCCTCTCAAAAATAAAAAACTATTTAACTAGGGTTTCTAGGACATCTTCCTAAAAAACTTAACTCTGAAAAACAAAAGATAAAAGAATTGTTTACATTGTTTTTCTTCTTATTTTATTTAAATAAAATCATTTTACTTATTTATTTATTTTTAAAAGAAATAAATACACAATTTCCTTTCTCTTTCTTCTTTTAATATTAAATAAATAAATATTATTTATTTATTTATTTATTTATTTTCTTTTCTCAAATTAAGTATTATATCTATATATTTTTTTAAATAAACAAATATCCTTTCTTTCTTATCTTGTCTTTTTTTGTTTTCTTTCTTTTTTGTTTTAGTTTTAGTTTTTATTTTTATTTTTCTGTAATTAAATAATTAAGTTTCCACAAAACTCAATTTTTAATTAGAATTAAAATTTAATTTATTATTATTATTTAAATGTAATTATTTTTCATATTATTATTTTTAATTAGGAATAATGTGTGTAGCATATTAATAATTTATTTATATTAAATATGTCTTTTAATTTCTATTTAGACATAATATTTAATTAAATCTTCAAACTTTATCTTTAGACTTTTAATTAAATCCCTTTTAATAAATACAGGTATTTAATTAATCCATATTAATTAAATATCTATTGTTGGGAAGTGATGCATTTATGGAGTGAAATGATACACTTGAGGGTTGTCATTTATGGCAACACATCTAGAATGATGATCAATTGAATTTGTTTATAGTTTTCGATGTACATCTAGTAAAATGACTAAGTACCATAATCAAATATGTAGAGTATAGCAGTACAATTTTGAACAACGAAGATAGTGGATAATGCATGGGGACATTCACACTTAGAGGAAGACATTTTGGAGTATTTATGACCTTCTGGTAAGGTTTCTTAAGTTTTGGTGTTGATCGCAAAGAGTTACAGTGTTTTGAAGTCATGCAAAGACAGAGGAACAGAGATACAAGATAGGTGAACAATCACGATGATTGAGGGAGTATGTCGTGGACTCCTAGCATGCTAAGTTGGAATGTGATTTTGGATTACAAATTATTTGGTAATGTAAGGTCACCAAGTTTGTATTTACTCTTTGAGTATATATTACTTTTATTTTGTAATGTAATAGAGAGCCGACTAAATGATGTAAAAGTTATATATATGAAGATCTTTTTGTAAATAAAAGTATGTAATGATGAAAGTGATGTGAATATATGAGGCGGATGGAATGCATCCATGCATTTTATTGTAAGATAGATGTGAGCTACAACTGGAACTATCAAAGCATAGTTTATGCTTGTAAATTTTCACTACTGAGAAGTGATTGTAACCGAGTTATTTATGATCGTAAGAGTAGTGTGCTCAATATACCTCTAACAAGGTTTTGTATTTCCCTAACAGGGAAATGTACTAATGTAATATTCAACCCCTAATAGGGCTAGATCTCCTAACAGGGACACTATACATTTAGTGCATATTTTTTGGTACCATCCCCACCGGGGTTTTCCCTTGGTCAGGGTTTCCTCCACAATAATTCACGGTGTTATGGGTTATGTGTTGTGTGCTTATGTTCTTTTCATTTCATTAATTATATGATTAAGTTAGAAATTATTAATTTCATGTTTTAAGTGTTGTAATACGGATTCACCCCCCCCCNTAATACGGATTCCCCCCCCCCCCCCCCTCTCTGTGTTACTTAATCCTAAAAATTAGTATCATATCTTTTGGCCCTTGGAAAGAAAGTTTAACAACTTAAGGGAGATCGAGATGGATTTTGAAAGCTTGAAAAAAAACTTTGAAGTAGCACTTGAAGATATTGACAAAGATAAAGTAGAGAATGGTGATTTTAAATTCAAATTGAGAAGAGTAGAGGGATTCATCAAGAAACTAAAAGAATGGATTGAACTTTTCAGAAGTCAGAGATGAGACCTTATGCTTAAGATTTAAGAGGACTCAGACAATGATAATTCAGATCAGATAAAGCAGCTTAAGCAAGAGAAAGATACCTTAAATCTTGATTATGAAACTACCTCACTACATATGGCTAAAGAGATTCAACAAGAAAAGGATGCTAAGAACAAAATTGAAGAAATCTTGAAGGATGCAAATATTCAGATGGGACAAATAAAGACTGAACTTGAACACTACAAGAACAAGTATCTGGAATTAGAGAAATACAATCAAATCATAAAAGGAGAACTTATTAAGGAAAATAATCATATTGAGAGACTTTACATGAGAATTAACTTGATCTATGAATAGAGAGAGAGAGAGAGATAGAAACCTAAAGGATACATGATTGGTGTTGGCTTCAATGAAGTTGAATGTTCAAAGAATCAAGAAGAAAAATCTGATGCAAAGATTGATGGAGAAAGACCTACTCTTGAAGAAACCTAGAGAATAGATTAGACCTTTCAGAGGTAGATGTTTTGGTTGTAACAAGATTGAACATATGAAGAGAGATTGCAAAGGTAAATCCACTTTCAAACCTTTTCTAGTTATTTCTTTAACTATTATGCATATGGGCACAAGAAAGCATAATGCAGGAAACCTGATCAATCAAGATACAAACAAGATTACATCAATGAAGAGACAGTAGCCAAGACAACATGCTACAAGTGTAATAACCTTGGGCACATTTCAAGGTATTGTAAGTTTCAGGTTAATCAAAATAGATCACCTCCTATATGCTAAAAATGCAACAATCCAGGGCATATAGGAAATTTTTTCAGGCACAATAGAGCTAACAACAAAAGAGAACCACCGTCTATGGTTAGAAAGAAGAATGTTGGTGATACTGGCACGAGTCTTGCAGAGTACAGAAGTGAATTTGAGAATTGTTTCAAGAAAATAGAAGATATCAACAGTAATAAAGTATGAAAGGTAAAAGAATCTAGTGAAGAAAAAGTTCAGGGAGAGTCCGAAGATTCTATTGAGTCTTTGCATGGTTCTAAAATTGCTACATCAACCTAAATGGCCAAGCATGGCCTTAAGGGGAGCATTAGAAATACATTAGAAATTTATCCAGCCTCTACATTTGTGGAGTAATCTCTTGAAATCTTATGGAGAGCATGTAGAGATGTTGTGGAACACATATCTATGATCGCATCCTTTTATATATCTATATACTATGATCGCTAGATTTCTACTCGACTGGATTATGTACGGAGATAAGTTTATTAGGAAGTGCATCATTTTTCACTCAATGAAGTATAAGGATGATTGAAAGAGAACAATTGGATATCATTTGTTGAGAAGAGTCTAAGGAGATTAGAGCCTTAATCAGAAAAAGAGTTGGATCAAGTACATTGAAGAGTTTGATCAAAGTAGAGATTTCACATTTCTATAGTAAAAGGTATTTAGATCGATTGCAAAGCCATTCAAATGGATATGCCTATGATTTTAAATGTTGTGGAGAGACCTAGGTATAAATTCAAGAAACACCCTTTCAAATATATTAAGGATGACCTAGAAGGCATGTTTTCTCAAACACCCTATGGATTTTTACATGTCAAAGATATTAGGGCATATATACATTGCAAGTTTGAAACTTTGGGAGATAAAGAAATTTCCACAAAGATGGAAAGCATGTTAGGTGATGATGGAAAGATGAAAGAAGATTTCACACACCTAAATGATCTGATTATTATAAAGATAATTTACCTTCACAAATTTAACGTAAATCAATGGATAAATATTTTATTGAGCAGAGTTCATGAGTAGTTCATATGGCTTGGAGATCAGCCTGTGAAGATCTGTAGTGACTTTATTCATGCCATAACAGGTTTGGACAATGCTTGTACATGTCATGCCCCAAAATCTGGGCATTAAAACCTTAACCTATTGAACTTAAAACTTTCATTTAAACATGTTATATCAACTATAGGAAATGAAATCATTTCTAAACCTTTGCAAATTAAATTAATTGAAAGATCAATATAGAATAACAATATCTATTAGAGTAATAGTTCTTGGGGTTCCTTTTCCCACTATATCAAGTAAAACAACTATAAATTTATTTTGATAACAATAATTTCAATTAAAGGTCCAAATAAATATTTTATTAACATAAAAAACCTACTCTGATTCCAAAAATACAAGAAGATTACAATTTCCAAAACACTTTTCAAATTTTACAAGGGAGAAACTTGAACATAAAAAGACTTTGAGGTAGAAATTTCATCCAAGACACCAAGACTCCGGCTACACTTTCAGAAGCTTTCTCTGAACCTGCAAGAACATCAGGGTTGACCATGGAGGCTCACCTCCCAACCTAGGCCCTTACAAGGCCACCCCCGAGCTAGGGGATCTAGAACTGAACCAAGATACATACACACATAACAACCAGAAAACTGAAAAATAGAAACACAAGAAAATACCCATTACCCAAGGATATACATAGGTCTCCAAAGGAAACCTGAAACAAAGGGGTGAAAGAGCACTACCACAAGAGGAGAAAGCCAATAATACAAAATACGTACACTAGGAATGGGCCACACATGGACTCAACATTCCTAAGTACCACATATATAATCTTGTTCCATGGCCACACATGGACTCATGAACAGATTTCTACCCTTCACCTCCATGCCCTTCAACGGCAACTGGAGTAAATTTACCTTTCTTTCACAAAACAAGTTATGGCTTCAAGCATTCCAATTTCTTATGAACCCCAAATTCCTTGGAAATTCTTGGCATCATGGGCACCCATATACCCATGTACATCCCTCCACACATGGGAGACTCTGCACTACTTGGGTAGATCACTAACTTCCACCCCATCAAGGTTACCCAACCCTCCCAAGGGTGAATAAGCCTTGAAGAACCCCATATACAATCAATTACAAAATAAAATACAAGACAACACATAAACTCCATGAAAACCCATGAAGCTGAAAACA
>MU225395.1:524054-547311 GCA_018584345.1 Thuja plicata | reverse complement strand
CGGAGCTCAGCTCTCCTCTTTCTCGAGAGCATCATGTGGTGCAGTCAGGTCGCTTGAACCTCTGTGTTGTTCCTGAGACCCGTGTTGTGACTGCTACACCACATCCTGAGGAGTACTTTTCTCTTCAACCTGATTCTTCTTCAGCACTGCTTGATCCTCCAGCTCCATTCATCGAGCCACCTGGTGCAGTTTTTGAGGATTCTTCAGAGGACACTCATCTCCTCTCTCATGACAGTGTCAGCACACCTGTCATACCACTTGCACTGGGGATTCCCTTTCAGGATCCTCGTGCCTTCTCATTTGAGCATCAGCTCGGCCTTCCAGTGACACCTCATCCTTCGAGGTCACCTCTTCAGCACCCACTGACCTTCACTCCTCTGCATTGGAGTCACAGTGGTGTGCTCATTGCTCCAGGGGTTCTTTCATTCTGGGGGGGCTTTGGAGCCTCGACCCTCTCTCTCGGGGGGGTTAGCAGCACGCATTATTCTACTGGCTTTGAGAGAGTCTCTTGAAGTCATGTTTTTTGTCTGTGCTTGCTTTTATATCTCTTTTTGGAGAGGGGTTTTTCCCACTGGGTTTTCTCCTTTGTCTCCGGTTTACAGAGATTTTCTTGTACTGGGTACCTGATCATGCCTTGTTGCCGGGACCCATTTCTTGCTTTCTTAGTCTTGCTAGGTCTGCTTTCTCCCTACGTTCAGCTTAAGGGGGGGTGTTAGAGTATTATTACTCTTTTTCGGCTTATGCTTTCTCTTAGGTGCATATAATTAATACTTTATATTATTTATATTGCACATCCTAGCTTTTAGGTTTAGGGTTTGTTCACCTTTATAAGGTTGAACTTTGTAATCTCTTTTCATTAATTCAGTTAACATTTTTGCTCTCATCTTTTGGGTAAAAATTGAGTTTCTCTTTTTTCCTTCTTTCCCTTCATTTCTTGTGACAGGTTTTTGCATGCAGCTGGATCTTGGCGTGAATCTGATCTTTCATCAGATTCTACAGGTATATTTTAGATGCCTTACAAATGCACTATACTAGAGCATAAACACAGTCAAAAGAGACAAGACAACAATGAGTAGGAACTGCACTGTATTCTTATTAATCCAAATTGTTTCCAGATATCCAGACAATAAACTCAAGAACTAAGCATGAAATAGAAGTGTGCTTTACAAATAGAAATCTTAAAACCAATGGTAACTTGTACTGAATCAGGCAAAGACAGGAACAAGAACAAGACCAGGAACCTCCATAAGAACCAGAAGAGGAACCTCTATCAGAACCCCCAAAAATAGAAAAGAGAAAAAAATAAATAAGAAGAGAAGAAACCCTATTAACTCTAAGATATTCACACCTGTCCCATTTCTAAAAATTTGATCTACTCAAACTGTCTTTTCTCAGTAAATATCTGAACTTCAAACAGTGGCTTCAAAACTTGTTTTCAACTCCCCCCAAAATCTGATATTGAAACTGTCGGTGATCTTTAAAATATGACTTATCTTCTTTCAAAGTCTTACAAAATCATATTGAGTTCATTAATGCATGGCTCCACTAGTCTTTTCAATGTCTGAATTCATCCTCTGCAAATCTCCTTTATTCTTCCACTGAAAAATCTTTCAAATCTGAATTCATCTACTGAGAAAATATCTTTGAAATCTGAGAAAATATCTGCTCAAAAAACCTCCTGGAAAGCTCTAATAAATCTGATTTTGCAAATAAAATATGTGTATCTTGTCTCAACCTTATATGCAAATCTGATCCTATTCTTTGATCTTCATTTTGTCCAAATCAGATTCTTTATTCTGCAAAAAATCAGATCTCTCATGTGTTGAAACATCTTCCCGGAATGCATTTTTTAATATTTGAAATAAAATACTTTTGCAAACTATGGACTTTACCCTTTAAAATTTTCACATCATTTAAATTTCCTTTTGAAATCTTTATTTTCTACACTTTTTGACCAAACTTCACCAGAAATTAACATGTGGCATATGTGGACTGGCTACTCTAAACTACTCTTCAACTATGCTTTAACCCTGGGTTCACCTTTTCTTCCTTGTCTCCAAGTCGCTGAATATTTTTAACTCATCTATCAACCTTTGGTGACCACGCGACCAACCACAGTCTCCATGTCTCCAAAAATTTTCAACTTAACAGCAAACTTCTCGCGACCTAGCGACTAGCATCTGGCGGCTAACTACCATCTAGCGACCACGCAATCGACAGTTTCCTCCATGTCGCGGCAGTCATCTCTGACATCTGGCTACTTCACGACTAACTACTAGCGGTCATTCACCAAGTCTCAGTGGTTATCTTCTACATCTCCCGACTGTGTGACTAACCGCTAGCGATCAGTCGCCAAGTCTCTGAATCCTGGCGATGATCTTCAATCCTTCTCCCGACTGCGCGACTGGATGCCACATGTCACATTCATCAAAATTTGTTTTCCTTCATTTTTAGGCATGGAAACTGAGGCATCAAATGACTGGGCACACACATGGATAGCCTCCCCATCAGCTTCACATTAACATGTTTGTGCTTTGGCCTATATGCATTTCAAAATTCCATCCCCGGATGAATGTGGGACAATGGGTTTGAATGTTTTAAAGCCATTTTCAAAATTTCCCTTAAAATTTAGAGGTCTGCCTATGCAATCATTCCTCCAGCCCTCAAGGGCCCACCAAGAGCCTCTGGGCTCTCTTATTTACTTATGAAGTATGCATTTTAGAAAATAAATACTGAAAACACCCCCGCATAGGCAATATGGGACAAAACACCATTCATGTTTTTCAATTTTCTGAGAACTTCCTATATAAACTACTTGCTAATGGCTTCATATCTTTGTAAATGGAGACCATGAACTTGTTCCACAGGTCAAAATGCCCCTCTCCATGGAGTTACATTTGCAGATTTTACTTTAAAAATTTCTCATTCTACTATTTATTCTGTGCAAATTACCTTTGTCATACTATGCAGCATTGTCCTTTACTCTTTCAAACTACACCATGATGGGTGCAATCATCCTTTTATGCTCAAATAACTCTGCACCCGCCATTTACATTTGTTTATAAAAACTCTTAATGTCATTGCTTGCGCAGGGCTTTGCAAGTTTCAAAACTGCCATTTTACTACTTGATGTGGACTAATAAATCTGGCATTAAACCTATCGATTGCATTGCATGAGGGTTTCTAAAGCCCTTTCTTCAAATTAATATGGATCATCTCTTACAATCAGTCACACACCCTTTCTATATCTCCACATTAACATGGACTGAGAAGACACTGGTAAATTTGTTGAATTTGGCCTTACATATGCCAATTCATGTGTAATTTCTAAAATTTTATTGCCTTTCAAAATACTCTAATAGCCCCCAAATTGGCGCAGACCCTGGGAATTCTAAATAACATGAAATTCTACCTAAAACTTTGCATTGAATCCTTCTTTGTATTAACATTGCATTCATATTGGCCCCCCAAAAAAATAGTGTGGGCTTCTTAGCATTTGTTGTGTATTGATTCAAAGTTTCTTAAAACATAAAACTTCCTCCACTAAAGTCTGCGCAAGTTTTTCATTTAAACTATGCAAAAATTTCCAATACATCTGCAGACTTATAAGCAAATTAAAGTGTCTATCAATGTTTTCATATTTTTAGTGTGGGCTCAACCATCAAATGTTGTGCTGATCAATCGAGTAGGCTTCCAGTCAATTCAAAATTGCTATGTACATTGACCATATCCCCCTTTGTTGATGCATTAATGGATACTCATGTAAAAATGGTGTGGTCATCCCTTTAGAACATAGGAGATACCTGGAAAGCTCTTCTGACATTGTAGTTGCAAGCTATCCCCATGAGAATGCAACTGGCATTAAAGTACAATTCTGACAATGTGAACAATTTTGACAAGTTGAATAGAAGATATCTCGGTGGACTGCATCAATTGTCATTTTGCATTATTTGGAAGTTTCATTGCACACAATGCCTCTTGTCCAGGGTTTCACATTCTAAACCTTTTGACCATAAAGAACAAACTAGTGACCTTTACAATCATTTTAGCACTTATGCAGATTGATCACATTAATGGGAACTGGCCTCCGGAATGAGTTCTGAAAACTGACAACATAACATTTTGCAAGCATGGGAATCAAAAGACAAACCCTTATCCAACATCTGAACAACTTCCATCAACTAGATTAGTCTGAAAAGATTCGGGCTTCAAGATAATAACATGCAAAGTGGGTGATTTCATGTATTATGCGGCTGAGAATTTGCAAACCCTGCCAGAACTGCTAATCGGAATAATATTGGATTGGCTCTAGAAGAATCATTACTTAGAAAATTAATTCAATCATCCATTAAATACACATGCAAAAGGACCTCACTAGATTCATCCTCAAGCACAATATATAACAGTGCAAACTTAGCCTTTCAGAAAATGTGTAAGTGCAAATGCTGAAACAACATAAATTTCATCCGGATATGCCATTGCAAAAATTAATGAATCATGCACTGAAGTCTCACCATTAGGTCAAATAGTATACTCATATGCAATGAAAATGGCCCCACAATTGGATCCTAAAAATAACATTCAGACAGAAAGTTATCATTTCCTTAAAATGACGATTTTGCAAAACTTAACTCTTTTCTGCACTGCAAACTAAATAAAATGCCTCTGAAACTGAATTCATAAGGTCACTAAAATGAACCTTCAGAAACTTAACCTCTGAACCTGGATTCAATGTCATATGTAGAATGCAAAACCTCAGTTACCTTGTTCTGAAAACAAACCTCCTAACTGATACCAATCTGCAAATGTTAGCATCTTAACACTTTTTTGAATTTTAACACAGTGAAAAAGTAGAAACTGCATCTGGAATTAGCATGGAGAAGTAATCGACCAGATTGGTCAAAGCTTGGGAATCTCCAGTTGAGTTCACTATTAGGTCTACAATGCAGATCAACTTTCAATTATGTCTGACCTTGAATGGGGTGCAAATAGGGAAACCACAAAGTATGCCATTTAATTCTGAAATCAGCATTTTCAGTGAAACTTTAATAAATTAGAAATGGAAATGCTCTGGCAAAGTGGATAAATGGATTGGCAAGAATCTGTAAATCCTTAGATGAGTACACTCTTATGTTTTCAATATGAGGGAAAACTCAATTATGAAAAATGTTCAACCGGTTATAGATTTTCAAAACCTCAAAGTGGACAACTTAGCAATTCTGCACTTGAAAACTTAGGAAATCAGAATTATTCACCAATGGAATGGTTCTAAAAAACGTATCATATGATTTCATAGGGATTTGCAAAGTAGAAATATTAGTTCATTGTCATGCTTACAATACCCGGGAACACACCATGATGTCATATTTATCCATCCGATCAAAGATGCAGGCCCTCAAAATGAGGTATTCAGAAATCTGCATTCAACCACTTTTGGAAACTTAACAAAGTGCCAACGGAATCAGACTGGCAAATTTCTCAAATGGATTCATCATGATCTAGTATATAAAACATAAACTCTCTGATATACATGTAACACATTCCTAAATCCAGTGACTTATGAAACTCAACAGGGTGCAAGATATTCAGAAGCAAACTAGGCCCCGGACAGCAAAATGACACTGTAGCAAAATGCAGATTTAGGTGACCATCTCAAAATGACTACTCCCTAAACATGTCAGATTTGGAATTTAGGAGTTTGAACCCACTGCATATGTGAAATGAAAGGTACTGAACCTTCTCCCCAATTGGTACTTCATGAAAATCATCTGGGCACGCTTACAAGCATTCTAGCTGAGCCTCCTCACCAAAGTTTTCAAGGGTACTTACTTTGCTTAACTGAAAAAACTTAACATGGTCACTCCAAAAAATTTCCAAATTTGAGAGAACCAACAGGATCTTTGTTGATACACATGTACATTCACATTGTTCAAAAGTTTCCTGGTATGCACCCTAGAGTATGGAAAGACAACATAGCTACTTGCATTCAGATTTCTCAGAGTTATAGGAGATAGAACAACACTTGAGTAGATGGTGGATTGTTTTCTATGATCAAAATTCTACAAAGAGAAATGAAGGAAAGGGAAATAATTCTAAAGGCATTAGTGGAAAAATACAAGGACTCAATCTATTTCATAATTGAAACTGGTTGTGTATGCTTTGAGACAGTTATTCCTAGAAAGAAATGGTTCTTTCCACTAGGCTATGAGGTAAGTTCTGAAGTTCTAATCATGCAAGTAGAATATATTTTGGCTTCAGAAGTTGTTTCATCAGAGGAAAGATGGGGAACTTATGAGGAGAAATGAGAAAATATTAGAGAGGATTTAACTAGAGAAACAAGGAAGAGGAAAATAGAAAATTTAGTAGATAAAATAGGAGCGAAAGCTGGCATATCCAAAGAGGAAATGAAAGAAATGGGGAAGAAGATGACATAGAGAGCTTTTAGGTTGGAAAGTACTGCTTCTATAGCCCTACTACCTCCTGAAGTTGAGCAGATAGTTATTCCACTTTCTACTATGATAGATGTAACTACACCCTCACCACCATTGAAGACATCACAAGAATAGACAAAAAAACTATCACCTAGAAGAAGAGAAAGGTCCACTAAACTAAACTCACATCCTAAGGAACAGAGGACAGAAAGAGAAAAGATGAAAGATGAAAAGAAGACCACTACTGTGAGACAGCTTTGGGAACCCAATATAAAAATTCTAGAGAAGAGAGTTATTGAGCAAGGGAATCTTGTTTCAGTGAAAAAATACTATGACATGTATGAGGCTTCTGGAAAACTTTTGATTGAAGACGTAGTTATTCAACATTTACTTGTCTTTAAGAAGAACTTGTTAGAGATAGAAAGTAGTATACCTGGGGAACTGTATGAGAAATTGGATATAAGGAAGTAATTGGAATGAAAGGAAGATGAAGTGATAAGAGAAAAATAAATTGAAGGCATGTTGCCTATTATATCTATTAAATAAATGCAGAGGATATTGAATGAAGTTCAGCCCCTATTAAGAACCAAGACAAGACTAGTGAAGATAATGAGAAGAAAATATGATGTTAAGTTACTGAGGAGAAACAAATATCTATAGAGAAAGTCTTAATGGGAATTGAAACTAAGGATATCTTGCCACCAAAGGCTCCTGAGCCCAAATCCATTGAGAAAGGAGAATCATCAAAGAAACCCGAGGTAAATCTTGATAAATCAATAAGTGAAGATGCTAGTCAATATGTGAGTACTAAGATGCAACCATGTTTCTATGTTTCTAGAGTACCTATTGTAACCGCACTAATTTGGTCTACTCTAACCAAAGATGCTATTTTCCCTAAGTGTGATCATACCCCTAATTATGCCAATACAATAATTCAAATATTGGCATAATTCATTAAAATCAATTTAATCTCCTAAAATCAAAGTGATTTCATCACTAACTCACATTAATTACATTGGCCTATTTAAATAAAATCAAAATAATTAAATACTTGGCTAAAGTAATTAATAAAAATCAATTAAATAAATCATCCAATTACAACTCCTCACTTGCACATGGAAATTCAATCCATAAGCCAATGAGAGTTCACTCACATGGATCACCAAATATTCAATCTCCACCTCTTTTCACAAATCAATCTCAACCACTCATCTCTCAAATTCTTCTATAAAAGGATTGAATTTTGAGATCAATTGGCCCCAATTCTTAGAATTTCAATTATAATCTTATGCTACTCTAATTTATAGAAGTCTAAATGCATTCTTAGTTCAAAATTTCATAATCTTCTTTGGTGCACTAAAATGAACTTTGCATTGCAATTTATCTTGATTTCTCATTGAATCTTCCATTCTAAGCTTGTATATGTCATTGATTTATTCATAATATGACGTAAATTATATCATTTTTCATACTCTTCTTAGATAGAAAGCAATATGTCAGTTTTGGTGGTTTCTATATGCTTTTCCTTCAATCTTTCAAGTTTTAACCCTTAATATAATTACATATTGAAGTGTTGTGTTGTAGCTTGCAGGTATAATATTTACATACACACATGTGTCATTGGGCACTTTGCAAGATGTAAGTGACCCTTTTGTGGAGATTATAGACATTGGTAGAATCAGTGATGAAGATATGACAGAGAAAGAAATTCAGAAAGAGAACATTGATGCAACTATAGAAGTTTCAGCAATTAAAGTTGAAGATTCTTCACCTTTATTGTTGGAAAGTGGAGACAAGTCTTTGAGCATAGACGTTGTGAACATGGATGAGGATGAGTTGATGAATTTTTCCTTCATCGCATTCAGTAAAGCTAAAAAAAGATCTGAGTAGAAAGGAAAGATGAAGAAAAAGGTAATGACAAGAGTTGTTGACACTTTGAACAAACTACTTCCAAAACCTATTGTTTTTCAAAAAAAATATGATGCAGAGAACTTAAAAAATGCACTAGATGACTTTAACTATCACTATGAGTATTTAGAGAAGATTGATAAAGAGAAGTTTGAAAAGAAATATCTCGCGAAGAAATTAGAGGAAGTATGAAAGTCTATTTCTCAAAACTTGGGCATACTGAACAAGACCACATCAGAGCCAAAAGATTGTGTCACACAAGGTAGGAATTTATACAGTTACTATATCAACCTATCATACATATCAAAAATATTGAGGATATAGTAGCAAAGGACATATCTACTTTGGATACATTGATGGATAGTTGTGAGACCTCCTCACAATGTGTATTGGAGTTAGACAAAGAGGTGTCCAAGATTTTGGACAAATTGAATGTTCTTGATATTGACAGAGGGAGAGTTATGGAAAGATTTGGTTTGTTGAAGAGTATAATCACTCCCAAGCTAACAATTTTTGAGGCCCATATCTCTGACATGGAGAATACAGCACAGGCCCTTACAGGAAGTATGCCTACTAACTTGAAGGAGGCAAAGACCTCCTCATTTTCATTGAATAGACTGATTCATGTGAGTCAAATTTTGGTGAAGACATCGACAAAGGAAGTGAAGATCTTAGAAGACTCTTTCTGAAATATATTAAAGATGGTTTAAATATCTGGTAAGAAGTTGTACAATTTTTATGCATTCTACATTTTTGTATACCTTTTCGATTGATGTCAAAGGGAGAGAAGAGAAGAAAAATGGATATATGTAAAGAAAATAAATGAAGAAGAGGAAAATGTATAGATATCTTTTTGGTATTGACACTTAGTCATTTTTTGCTAAGTGTTTCCATCAACGCCAAAAGGAGAGATTATTGGCAAGTGATGCATTTATGGAGTGATATGATACACTTAAGGGTTTTCATTTATGGCAACACATCTTGAATAATGATCGATTGAATTTGTTTATAGTTTTGGATCTACAGATAGTAAAATGACTAAGTATCATAATCAGATATACAGAGTATAGTAGTATAGTTCTGAATAGTGATGATAGTGGATAATGCATGCAGACATGCACGCTTAGAGGAAGGAATTTTGGAGTATATATGATCTTCTGGTAAGGTCACTTGAGTTTTGGTGTTGATCATAGACAGTTATAGTGTTTTGAAGTCATGCAAAAATAGAGGAACAGGGAAACAAGACAAGTGAACAGTCATGATGATTGAGGGAGTATGTCGTGGATTCCTAGAATGCTAAGTTGGATTGTGATTGTGGATTACCTATTATTTTTTAATGTAAGGTTGCTGAATTTGTATTTATTCTTTGATTATATATTAATTCTATTTTTTAATGTAATAGAGAGCCAACTAAATGATGTTAAAGATATATATATATATATGAAGATTTTTTTGTAAAGCAAAGTATGTAATGATGAAAGTGATGTGATGATATGAGGAAGATGGAATGCGTGGATGCATTGTGATGTAAGATAGATGTGAGATAAAATTGGAACTATCAAAGCATAGCCGATGCTTGTAAATGTTCACTACTGAGAAGTGATTGTAATAGAGTTATTTCTGATTGTAAGATAAGTATGCTCAGTATACCTCTAACAAGGTTTTGTGTTTCCCTAACAAGGAAATATACTAATGTAATATTAAGCTCCTAATAGGGCTAGGTCTTCTAGTAGGGACACTATACTTTTAGTGCATATTTGTGGTACCATCCCCGCTGGGGTTTTCCTCAACAATAATTCATGGTGTTATGAGTTATGTGTTGTGTGCTTATGTTCTTTTAATTTTAGTAATTATATGGTTAAGTTGGAAGTTATTAAGTTCGTGGTTTAAGTGTTGTAATACTGATTCACCCCCCCTCTCAGCATTACTTAATCCTAACATCTATATATAATATTTTATTATTCTTAGAAGGTTCAATTATTTAAACTTTATAATTAACCTTTAATTACTCTTTTACTTACATAACAACAAAATACCACATTGACCTTCATGCATGCATACTCAAATCTAACCAAATAAAAATGCAAAAAAGATGCAACAACATAAGCATGCTCAAACAAGGGTTAAATAATTCACATCACCTTGACAAATTTGGAGAAGGTAGCCAACCAAATACTTATCCACTATTTCAGGACAAATGAGGGCTTATGCTAGGATTTAGGCCTAAATGTTATCTCCCCTCTATTACCACTAAGATAATGTAATAGAGCGCGCTCATTCTGGAAATTCAGGGAAGTCAATTCCTAGTACCTACAAACCTACATCACAAATCTGAGCATGTACATAATATATAGAAAAAAACAATGATAGGAATTGGTCGATCGTGTGGATCTCACAATGTAAGTAACTACATTTCCATCCTCTACCACATCAAACACATCATACAAAAATATAAGATAGACACGCCACACACCAATATAAAACATATATGTTAACCATACACATGAAAGTATGGGATCAGTAAAATCATCATAACATATACCTAATCATCATGAAAATAACCAGAAGATTCTGGCATCAATATTGAAAATTAAATTATGGGTGGGCACTACAATTTCCTTAGAACCAAGATAGATTTTTGTTAGAAAAATATTGAGTGTGTAGATGATCATGGCACTTCTACAGTGATTTTGTGGATTCAGATCCCTATATCCCTTTGTATGATCTCCACTATGCAGCTTAAGTGGAGCATGTGAAAGGGATGTCAGTTATTTCCATCACTATCAGTGATAGAGAAGAAGAAGAGGAGGATAAGGAAACTTCTCTTGATGAACATCCTATTCCTTAGGAATTTGTAGATGTGTTTCCTTTTGAGCTACCCAGTATGCCACCCCATAGGGTGGTTGATTTTCATATTGATCTTATACCAAGAGTTGAGATAGTTTCAAGAGATCCATATAGGATGATCACTAATGAGCTTAATCAACTCAAGATTCAGCTAGAGGAGCTTTTAGAGAAAGGGCACATTTTTCCTAGCTTCTCTCCTTGGGGTCAACCAGTTATATTTGTTAAGAAGAAGGATGGATCTCTACAATTATGCATGGATTGCTGACAGTTGGAGAAAGTAACTATTAAGAACTGGTATCCGCTCCCCATGATTGATGATTTATTTGATCAGCTTCAGGGTGCCAAGGTATTATAAAATATAGATCTAAATTCATGGTACCATTAGTTGAGGATTGTGGAGAGAGATATTCACAAAACTTCTTTCCATACTAGATATGGCCACTATGAGTTCGCGGTGGTTCCATTTGGTCTTATGAATGCTCCAATTGTATTTATGAGTATCATGAATGGGGTATTCTATACATTCCTTGAATGATTTTTTATTGTGTTCCTTGATGATATATTGACATATTCTTGGAATGAGAAGGAGCATGAGGAGCACTTGAGACAGGTATTGCAGTGCTTGAGAGATAATCAGGTGTATGGTAGTTTGTCGAAGTGTGCATTCTTTAGATCAGAGTTTTGATACCTAGGACATGTTATTTTAGGTAATAGGATCTTAGTTGACCCATCAAAGATTAGAGCCATCATAGATTTTCCTACACTAACCACTGTGACTGAGGTCAAAATTTACATGGGATTAGTAAGATATTATAGGTGCTTTGTTGAGGGATTCTCTAGAGTGGAAAACCCTATAACATCCCTTCAATGAAAGGGGAATAAATTTTATTGGAGAGAGAAGTTTGAGAGGGCCTTTTAGGAACTAAAGAAATCACTTACAAATACACCTATTCTTGTTGTGTCAGATCCTTCACCAGATTTTGTGGTATGCATAGATGCTTCCTTGGATAGTTTGGGAGTATTACATATGCAGGGTGGTCGGGCCTTCACATATGAGTCTAGGAAACTTAAGAATCATGAGCTTAACTACCCTACTCATGACCTTGAGCTTGTAGCAGTGGTGTACGAACTAGTGAGATGGAGAAACTTCTTCTTAGGACATCTATTTTAGCTTCATATAGATCACCAGAGTTTGCAGTATATATTTACTTCTCCTAACCTAAATGATCATCAGAGGAGATGGATGGAGTTTATTTGTGAGTATGATTTTTAAGTTCACTACATCAAGGGGAAAGAAAAAATAGTCACAAATTCTTTGAGTAGGAGATGTCATGAGATATATTCTATGTTGACAAACGCAGAATTATGGGAACACATATTGCATCACTTGCATGGGGATGAGTGGTATGTAGAGGTTTATTAGGTATTTTGATCTTAGAAAGACCTAGAGGGTAAGTATTCTGATTATTTGGTGGAAAATGGACTATTACATCATAGAGGACACATCTATGTACCTTTGACTAGGGAATTGTGAGATTTCATTATGATAGATGCTCATAGAGCACCTTATGCAGCGCATCTTGGGGTCAAGAAGATGCATGCAAATTTGAGTCAGTTGTATCACTAGTCGAGCATGAGGCAATTCATTACAAAGTTAGTATACTGATGTCTTGAGTGTTAGAGAGTTAAGGTGGAACATCACCATCCAGGTGGATTGTTTCGGCTCCATGAGATAGCTGAGTGGAAGTGGGACACTATTTCAATGGATATCATAATTAGACTTCCTATATCATCTTGTTGCCTTGATGCCATCATGGGGACATTTGACAAGTTGTCCAAAGTAGCTCACTTCTCACCCATCCAGACTACATTCACTGCACCACTAGTGGCACAAGTGTTCTTGTGAGATATTTTTAGACTTCATGGCATTCCCCGTGTTGGTACTCTCATTTAAAAACTACCATGATAATATTTTCAGAGATTATTCAATATCTCACTGCAAGAAACCAAAATTGAAAGAAGCTTTTTTTGGTCTCCTTTTTGGGTAAAGTCTTTACAAGTGAAAGTAAAAATAATAATGAAATGTTTAGCCCAGTTACAGGTTTCCCATGCATGACTAAAAATGAAGCAAAATGGTCAGAATGTGCAGCTGTTGAGTTTACTATTTTGATTTTGAAGAATATTTGAGGACATTTATTCCACATTGGTTGTATCGTTGATTTAAGTCTAGTTTTTATCCACCAGTGCACACCAAAGAGGTGTTAGAAAGGCGTTCACCCTTTTGGTAAGTTATTTTATGTGCGGGCAGTCTAATAGCAGTTAAATTAGAAAATTATGTGGGCCCATGCTCATGTGGTGGTGACTTGGCATAAAAATAATTAATCCAAGTGTATCACATGGTAGAGGCACCCAATAAAGAAATTTAGAGGATATGTTTATCGCACAGTCATGATCTTGGTTGACGGTCAAAGGGATGACTTGTTACTATGTAATTGGTTAGAGGAGATGTTTGTCACACAGTCGCAAGCTTGGTTGATGGTTAGTGTGATGACCTACGAATTTTTGATTGTTTAGAGGATATGTTTTTCATGTATTTGCGATGGTTAGAAAAGATAAGAATTTGATATCATGATTGCATGCCATGTGGCCAACAGGAGAGAACTCGCAAATTTTCAAGGTTGATGTGCGGTTAGTATTTGTGGTTGCAAATTTGTGAGAAGTTAAAAGAAATGGTTGTGTGATCACAAGGTTAATCCAACTACAATTTCAAAGCTATGAGTTGGCGATAAGCATTGGCACGCAGTCATAGTGGTTAGAAGAGATAAGAAGTTGATATTGCGATAGAAAAATTGTGTGCCACGTGTCCACGGTCATTGAGGAAAAAAAGAGAATAGTCCCATAGGGTGATGGGATGATAAATAGATGGACTCACGAGTCTATTGGGAGTTTCCATGTGACATTCAAGACAGTAATGACTAGGGTCATCTATATTTTTTTGTTCTGTCGCATCATTGATTGACCTATTTCTGTAAGAGACTGGTTGTGATAAGTAGATATCAAAGAAAGTTGCTAAGAATGGATAAATATCTCAGGGAATCCCTATAAAAAACCTTATTTTATAAGACATGCATAAGAGACCAAAATGACTAGCAGATTGAATCTTAAGAGTATCTTGGTGTTTTCAGTAAGAATCATGATGGATTGTGACATGCCTCTGAGTGTTTACCTTTTTACGGATTCTGTTACTGAATTTTGAAGGGTGAATGTCATGGTACATTTTATAGAAGAAGACAAAGATTTGAATGTTATAAGTATAATCCTTCCATGGCTTATTTTCCTAGACATTAACAAGAATGGATATCATTAAGAACAAGTTGTGTCTGTGGATATAGAAGTCGAAAGAGTTTTAGGAATGATTTGAATAAGGAGAATGTAAGGTAGTTAAAGGGATATTAAAATATATTTGGGTAGTTAAAGGGATATTAAAGGTGGACTGACTTGCAAGCACAAAAACCATTCAAGCTTCACATTTTTTATACCCTTCAACTCAAATTTCGTAGTTAGTTGGCTGGTGAAAAGAATAAGGGGATGTCAAGTTCTTAGGTCCATCCTTCTTATTTACTTTAGGAGTAAGACCATACCCTCCGAATGGATTTGATGATAATATTACATCATGGCTTCTCTTGTGTTGCAGTAGCATACTATGCAATATTGGCACGGCTCTGGGGTTTATTTTCTCTCAATAGTGAATTTTTGTTACAAACTTATTTAGTTGATGCATATCAAAATTAGTTAAGGGATTAACATACCATGTGTTGAAATATCCTTAAGTGACCCTATTGTTTGGCATATCATTTCTCTTTCAAAACAAGTGAATTTTGGATATACAAAGGGTTGGTTACACTGAAGGCGAGGTTCTTTTTTATCTTCTACTATAAGGTTTTGGCATAATCCAAACTTAGACATGAATAGGTGGAATCAAGTGCAAATCATATTTTTGGAGAGAGAGACACATGTCATTATCTGTTGAAATATGGAGCTTCTTCTTTATATATGTCTTTTTTTTCTTCCTAGTGGGGGGTTTGACTTTGTTTCCAAGGAGGTTCCATTTTTTTGGTTCCAGTTCTGAAAATGATTCTTCAGTTCCATGTAAATAATGTGTGCTTAGTTGTAGCTTATGCATGTAATATGTTCCTGTAATAGTTTTGTTTTATGAACAATGGTAGACCTGTCAGTACATGTTAAATTTTTTTATCATGGATTTGTCTCTATTTCTATGCACTTAGATCATTTTAATTGAATGTATTCAGGATCTTCAATTCATCTCTGCAATCTCTTTGTAGTGTGTTGTTTTAGCATAGATCTCTTTCAAGGTGGTGGAACCCATATCTGCAAATTGATTTATATCCATAATCAGTCAGGGAAGTAACTCTTTGCATTTATCCATTTATCTTCTATAGCCTTTTGAATTATATATTACACCTTTACTGATGTTTTGTATATGTTCTATCAATAGTATATCATTCTAATCCATGTCTCTAACAAATTATCCTTATCTACCATTAATTCCTTCCTATGTATTTTCTGGTGCAGATAAAACAACCATGGTTGAGATTGAAATAGAATGGTTATGATCAACATATGGTTTGTGGATTCACGTGATTCTAAACCTACCTATAGCATGGTGATGCAATGAAGAAATGAGCAGTAATGATATTCTCTCCATCATAGAGTGGCAAAGTATTCTAGTTTTGACCCCATGATAATAGAAAAAGTCATATTAAGTCATCAACATTTGAAGATTTTACATCTGACAAGCACATGATGATTCTTTTACTTTATTTGGCACCACAAATTGACTTTCGCGTGTCCTATGAAGTTAGTTTTACTAAAGTTGTCCCGAGTCATATCTGATTAGATCAAGATTTGATCCTAGGGCTCTACGCGATGACACTATCTCAAGTTGTTCACTCTTTAAACATTGTGTGATGGAAAAATAAGTGACATGTGTCCCAGGCCTACCAGGATGTACATATGGAATGACATGGACAGAGATGTCAACATTTGATTGTCATGACATATGACTGGGTAACACGAAGGCATGAAAAGAAGAGTAAAGACTAGATTACATAAGTGATATCTTTAACCTCGTGCTTTAATCAATGGTTGTGACTTAATCTTGTGGATAAAGGTGATCAAGTAATAACCAAAGCATTTGAGAAGATCTATGACCATAGGATGAAATATCTATGGCTCTGCACAATGGCGTGATGGGAAGATGATCAGAGTTTAACCATTGCGCGGTAGCATAGGATGCAACACGTGTCCTCGATTGGAAAAAGATAAAGACCTTTGACAACTATATTAAATTGATTTATTACGTGGCATCTTTAATATTAAAATATTTTATTACAATTAGGGTTTGTTTTATTATTGACTATTTGACTTTTCATGCAGAAAATAAAGGTGGTGAACATTGTTTAATTGAATGAATCATATTTCTCGATGATGTAACAAGGGATTACATTAAGACATAACGAAGAACGATCATAGAGGAATGATCGACGTCATGGTTGTAGTTGATGGAAGATGAATAAATTGATTCCAGAGACCATGCACAAATATACCTATGTGATCTACATGCCCAGAGCCATTGATTCAGAATCATCAATACCAAATGAAGGATATGTTAGAGATGATTGATATGGTTTCGAGGTTGAAAATATCGACAATAATATCATACATACAATGAAAAAAATATGAATGCAAATGTGGATGGATATATGATTGAAGTATCATTATAATGCAGATCTAGTGATTAAATTATTCTCACAGACATATTAAGAAAGAGTTGTTAAATTAGTATGAGACCTAATCAGTCAATAATTGTTATTGAATAAGGATTATTTTTTGTCCCATTATTGTAATTAAACATTTATTTATTGATCCTAGGTTAGGTTTTTTTTATCAAATGATGTGTTGGTTTGAAGCTTGTTTGCATCCTTTGAGTTTCATACTTATAGGGATACCAAGATCAACACATAGCGGAGAGATAGAATAAGATTTACTATTATTATAGTCAGATGGATTAGATGGATCAATAACTGCAAATGTGAACTCTATTGTACTATTTTCCATAATCAATAAAGATAAGTCATTTATCTTCATATATGCAATTGTTTCATTAATCATTTTGCAATTAGTCCCTCGGATAAACTAATAGAACTTCTTCAAAGTTATAGTTTGATGTACATGCTTCTTGATTTGATTCATAGTATACATTTCAATTGGTTTTCTCATTTTGCATGGTTAAATTCTATTGATTGAGGCCTCGGTCAATTGGTCTATCATCTAAGAAGTATTACCCCTTTGAAATATCTTGGAATTTGTTCTAGGTTGCATGTACATTCCATAAAACCTTTCAAGTGATAAGTTTTCTTGAAAAACTGTCTTTGAGGTTGAACATAATATTGGAATGATAGTGACTATATTCCCCATAGTTGATTAAGGAACTGGTCTTTCTTGTTCATTGGATTTTGGTCATAGTTTCATTTTTAAAGTTTTGAGATGCTATATCCATCTACTATATTCAGTTTATATCTTGAATCCATCAAACATTCTTCAAAATACTTGCAACATTACATAAAACACTTTAATAATATATTTCTCTTAGTTTTAGGATCTCAATAGTACTTTGCCATACTTTGAGAGAAAATAATTTGGAACACATATTATCTTCTCTAAAAATCCCTAAGAATTTGGGAGACAAGTCTAGGGTATAGGCCTATCAGCCTTGGTTCTACAGAGCTAAAATTACAGAAGGTTGAGACTTAGATTAGATTGAAACCTTGTTTTTTGGCAAATCACTTGGGTTTCTCATTATTGGATAGGCAAAATCCATAGGAAGTCCAGTCTATTTATTTGAGAACCAACACAAGGAAAGGACTAAGTTTCTTTGCCTGAACATCAATGGTCTCAAGTGGCTATATTCGGACTTATACAAATTTAAATGTCAAGGATGTTAGAATATGTCTGCACATTTTTTGTGTATTTTGTAATACATGTTCATGGGTCTCTTCTAAGGGAAGAGTTACATTCTGAGAGCAAGTTTTAGTAAGATTGAATACTGAGTTGGATTTCATAAGTAGAGTTGTGTGATGATATAAGTAGGTTTTTTGGTGTAACGCAGTAACATATTGAAAGTTGGTTGGTTGAGATTATTTTTCATAAGGCTTGTATTATGGATGTATACTTAACTTTGTAGCCCATGATAGAGGAATTGGTCTATGTGGACGTGAATTATTTTTAGAAGCAATCTTAAATCATTATCAGATCATTTTAATTTTGTGTTGATTAGAGTAGGACTAGTCTTATCTAGTTCCCAGTGTGCTTAATGCAAGTGGGATTTTGCATAATAATGGTAGATTTTTAAATACCCATTACCTACAAGTATGAGAATTATCCACAGTTTTATGTTTGCATAGTGTTGTTTATCAAGAGGTTTATTATATATGCAAATTTATGTTATTAGGAAAACCCTCCTCAGTGTGTGGAAATCGAAGTGAAGAAGGCTTGTATGCCTTGTTAATATTGCATTTTCCTATCCTCATTTTAATAATGATGATACAAATTTTGTGAACTAGATGATGATCCCTAGGTCTAGTTCTCACTTTCTCTTTTAGGATTGAGAGTTACAAGAAAAATAACCAACATAAATGGAGACTCTACTGAGGATTTAATGTTAAATTCATTGTGAGAAAGAGTCAAGGTGTCTAGAATCTGACATTTATTTTAGATTTGTGTAATGTCAGCCTGGAATTAATTTTATTGCAGCAGTGTAAAGAAGATTGTGTGGCTTTTCTGGTTGGAGAAAACCAAAAAACAAATATATGTTGCAAATTGCTTTTGATGTTTGAAGTTTTTCCTTTGTAAGGAGGTGGAGAATCTAAGTGAAAAGAACCTAATGGAGCTATCAAGAAAGCTCCAAATCTACCATATTTCCAGTCAAAGAGAAATGAGAATAGAAACTACAATTTATTTATAGGTAATCCTCATGTTTCTATGAGAAAGAAAAGTTCCTTATGGAGTAAAGTAGCACTAAGAAAATGAAATAGTGGTGATAACTTGAAATGTTTCTCGACTATTTATTGTATTAAACATACTTTTGAGAAGCGTGTTTGTATTTTAAATTCATGCTCATTTTGAGGAGAATTTAGTCTTTGTTATAAGAGGGCATGAATATTGTAATCTTAAGATATCTTGTTGTTATAAAATATTTTTAATAGCATGAATTTCATGAGGTATGAGTCACACGTGCACCCCAACATGGTTCACAGTGTAGCCATGAATTCCAATCATCCTCGACCCTTTAATTTGAAGAGGGATTTCAAAATTGAGAGATATGTGGCTATAAATTTTAAGGGCATCCCTGGTTACCCAAATCCTATTCTTCCAGAGATCAGAGAACAATTTCCTAGATTTAGTGGTATGAAAGAGGAATCAACTGAGAGGCATGTGAATAAATTCATTGAGTTGATAGAGAACCATGAGGTTGATCATGAGGATATTATTATAAGATTATTTTTATATAATAGACACTAGACACATGAGGATCTAGTGTCTATTTTTTCCTTTAGATTTATGAGAACACTAAATAAAATACCTCAGAAGTGTAGACCTCAAAATGCAATGGCTTTGATTGTGTACTTGGAAGCTTTTGATAAGAAGAAGAGTTAAATTTTGCAAGATAAAGAGCCTCAAATTTTATATCAGGCATGTCAAACGGAAATGGACATTGAAGGAATGATAAAGTTTGGCTTCATGAAATTTCATAAGTTTAAAAATATAGTTTCTCATGGGGCTTCACACAGGGTTGAATGTAGAAGTTCAGAGGTTCCAAGGAATTCTTAGAATTTTGGTGAGTTTTCTGCCCCAACTAATGCTCAGTGGACCAATGTAAATCAGATTGGGCATAAGGATTTTTATCAGCACTATGAAGTTTTTGTTGAATTTAATTCACATATTCAATCCCAAATTGAGATGGAGATAGGGAAGTTTGAAAGTAAGGAAGGTTTTATAGCATATGAAGTTTATAGACATCCCTTTAATAATTATCATGCAAGTGAGAAACATAGTGTAGATTTTGTAAATGCTAATTCAAGTAATTATCATTATGTGGCTCCAGTTAGAAATTTTTTTGATATACATCCTTGCAATGCTGGTTATATTTATCATAAGGTTAACTTTGAGCCAAGAAATTGTACAATGTACTGTAATTAAATGGACATGCCTCAGCTTGTATTTACACCACCTCTATGTATGCAAAATGATGTATATGAAGAACCACTTGATGAGTGTATGCATGAAATAAATATTGCAAATGATTATTTATATGTTTTCCCAGCACAAGCACCTTTTCATATAGAAGATTATGTTCCTTCTAAATGTTCTCATCAGAAAGGTGTCCTTAATCCAACATATATACTTGAAAAGGTTGAGTCCCAAGGAGATCAGTACAACCATGCAAGTTTTGTTCAAGTCAATGAGGATTTTATTATTGTGGATCATAACTATAGTTTCTTATCTTCTCAAACTCATAGTGTTGATGATTGTTCAAGTACTGCTGATGTTGATTTTGATTCCTCTCTTACTGATGAGGATGACTGTGATGTTGAAATTTATTGTGGTTATAATGAATTTTTTAATCTATTGCTTGATGATGAAGCAGATATGGATCAGCCAGTGTTTTGCCATGATATTTTTTAGAGGGGTTTTCATATGGTTTCTAATCCTTTGTATGAAGAAACCATTGAGAATCTAGATGATTTGAAAATTGTATCGAATTGTAAAATGAACAAATATGGTTATCAAGATGAAATTTTTTATTCAATTCCCTTCTCTGATGATCAATCATCCTTTAGCGTTGATTTTGAATATTCTTTTAACATGGAAGTAAATGAGGTTTCTTGAGATTAACCATGCTTGAAATCAGAGGTTACAATTCATAACGATTCACCTAAATGTTTGTATAATATACACAGGCTTGAGTGTTAAAAAATTTCTTTGATATCCAAGCATGTGCTGAGGTAAGTCATCATGATTCTAGCTATAAGGTTGAGCTTGAATTTTTAAAATTTCCAATGTGATTGGTTGAAAATTTATTTGAGCAGTTTGAGGAGATAGATAACGAGGGGCTATTATGTTGCATACAAAAATTCAACATGCTTTGAGAATGAAGAATATGTTTCAGATTATGGATCTTTTTAGCAAATGCATGATTTTGTAATGCAAAAAGATGGTAGGCATAATAATAATTAAAAGTATGATAGTGGCATGAATGATGACAGATGCTTTAAATATGGCCAAGTACCTAGAAATGAGATTTTAAGACTGATCATACTAGTGAGTGATGAGAATCAGATATATGATAGGGGAAGGTTTTTGTTTTACATTTTTGGTGGCCCAAGGCCGCCAAATGAGGTGTATGTCTAATTTTTCAAGAAAATGAATAAGGAACCCAATGGAGAAATACGGCATGATGGTTTGTTCTTTCAGAGATCTAAAATATTTCCATGACCATAAGGGGCATGTGTCCCCATAAAGAGCCACTATTGGTACTCCTATTTTGAGACTACCATGATGAGATTTTCATAGATTACCTAGTATGTCACTGCAAGAAACCAAAATTTCAAGAAGATTTGTTTGTCTCCTTTTTGGGTAAAGGATTTACAAGTGAAAGAAAAAAAAATGTTTGGCCCATTTACAGGTTTCCCATGCATGACTAAAAATGAAGCAAAATGGTCAAAATGTGCAGCTGTTGAGTTTACTATTTTTGTTTTGAAGAATGTTTGAGGACATTTATCCCACATTGGTTGTATCACTAAGTTATTTCTGGTTTTAATCCACCAACATACACCAAAGATGTGCCAAAAAGGTGTGTACTCTTTTGGTAAGTTGTTTCACACACGTACGGTCTGATAGTGGTTAAATTGGAAAATTTTGTGGGTCTGTGCTCATGTAGTGGTGACTTGTCATAGAAATAATGAATTTGAGTGTGCCACATGGCATAGGCAGCCAATAAAGTAGATTAGAGGATATTTTGGTCGCGCAGTCACGAGCTTGGTTGATGGTTAGTGGGATGACCTATGACTATGTGATTGGTTAGAGGGGATGTTTATCACACAGTCACAATGGTTAGAAGAGATAAGAAGTTAATATCGTGATAGTGCAATTGCATGCCACGTGGCCAAAGGAAGAGAAATTATAATTCGTAAGGTTGATGTGCAGTTAGCAGGTGTGGTTGTGACTTTTTGAGCATTTAAAATAAATGTTTGTCACGTGATTGCAAGGGTAAGCCAACTAACAATTTCAAAGATGCAAGTTGGCAATAAGAATTTTTGTGTAGTTGTGAAACTTAAAAGAGATAAGAAGTTGATATTGTGATAGCGCAATTGTGTGCCACATGTCCATGATCTTTGAGTAAAAAGGATAACATTCCCATAGGGTGATGAAATGATAAATAGATGGACTCATGAGCCTATTGGGAGTTTCTATGTGACATTCAAGACAGTAATGACTAGGTTCATCATTATTTTTTTGTTCTATCACGTCATTGATTGACATATTTTTGTAAGAGATAGGTTGCCAAAACTAGCTATCAAAGAAAGTTGCCAAGAATGGATAAATGTCTCAGGGAATCCCTGTGAAAAACTTATTTAATACGATGTTCATAAAAGATGAAAATGACTAGTATATTGAATCTTTAGAGTATCCTTGTGTTTTTAGTAAGAATCATGATGGATTATGACATTCCTCTGAGTGTTTACCTTTTTTATGCATGCAGATACTGACTTTCGAAGGGTGACTATCGCGGTACATTTTATAGAAGAAGACAAAGATTTGAAGGTTATTGTAGACATCCAAAAATATTAATATTATTTTCCCTTTATTCCTCTAACTATTTAATTTAATCAATTAAATAGTTTCATTTGCTAGTATTTATCAATAGCTTAAATACTATTCTAATGTATTTCATTTAAATACATTTGTCTCATGAAATTCCCTTTTTAATA
>MU225395.1:494681-518736 GCA_018584345.1 Thuja plicata | reverse complement strand
ACATTGTGCAGGTTTTGGAGTGCTGGGGTTTTTTTCCGAAAGGTTTCCCCAGGGTATATCATTGTGTCATTCTCTATTTTTCTATATGCATGGTATGTGGTTGCAATATCTTTGTTAAATTAGTTAATGAATCTATAATTGTAAGGATTTAAAAGAATTTGCACAATACTTTCCTATAGAGATTAGTGTAGGAAGTTGTTTCTGCACCTGAGTTTCCTTACAAAATGTTGAGCCACTCAACATTTAATGCCAAGTTTGACTCAAAATTGGCCATCCCCTGAAGCCTATGTTTCCCTTATGTGGCTCTTATGTGGATGCCACATAGATGCCACATCATCCAAGCCCTCTTCTTCTCCTCCAAAAATCTATAAATAGAGGTCTTCTCCTCTTCATTTTTCATCTCTCATATTTGCATTGTTATTACGCTACATAGCTCTAGATTTCATGTTTTCATTGCTAGTTTCATGTTTTCATGCTTAAATCATTTAGAAGTTACATGCTAGGCTAATGGTTAATGAATCATAGTTTATTTCAATTGTCATGCATATCATTTTCATAGCTTAGAATATCATCTTGAAGAAGATTTGAGACTGGTTCCTCATACTAGCTCTTGAATCTCTCTTCCTGCTTGTCAATCTTGCATTGCATTGGGATCCATTGCATTTTGTGTGTTTGAGAGAGCACACCTACAATCATTCAAAAGAGAAAATCAAAATAATTAGAATAGGGAGCAATTTACTTATTTTTAAGCTCAATCTGATGTTATGATGGAGTCTTGTTGGTTTCTTGTTCATTCTATGATTTATATGTGCTAATCCACTAATGTTTTATGTTTGAACTTGCTCCCAACAGATTGAAGACTTCACCATACTACATTCTGGCATGCCCGATGGGACCCATGTCCCTAAAATTTTCTAACTTCTTGTCTTTCTTTCTTCAAATTTTTCCCAGCACGCAGATCAGCGTCTGTGTTTTACACAGAGGCATCTTCGCAAATGTTGGTTCTCTGTGAACCACCATTCGACATCTTCGCAGTACCAGCGTCTATGACCTGAACTGGCATCTCTGCTTAGCCTTGTTAATTTTGAGATTTTTCCAAAACATCAGCTATTATTTATCAATATTTTTGGTTTTCCCACTGCTTTTTAATATTTTAGCTTTCTATTTTTTTAGCAGAGATCAATCTAACAAGCAGTTATAATGCCAAAATTTTACTAAGGGAACAAATCTTGATAATATATTAAAGAACACTAGTTTTTAATTATTTGGATAATCTGAAATGCTTACACTTGATTAGATTAAAGACTAAAAAGAAGGAAAAATTAACTTTGTTTTTTGTCTCTTGCTATCTTTTTGTGCTTGTAGGTACAGCAGCATCTTCATAAACGTTGGTTCATGAACCAGCGTCTGTAATTCACAAACTGGCATTTTCACTTAACTGGTGTCTGCAATTCATAAACCAGCATCTCTGACTGGTGTAGCCATTTTCTAGTTTTCTATTTTTTCTAGCCTGTGTTTTTCTGCATTCTATCATTTTTTGGCTAAAAGAAGAACCAGCGTCTACACCCTGAATCGGCATCTGCGCTCTATCAAATTGTCATTTATCATTTTCTAACAATTATTAAGTGGTTCTTGTGTTTTCAATTCTTGTCAAAGGCCAAATTTCAAAACTACTAATCAATTGTTTTGCAGCACCGCTTGTCAAAGACACAAATTCAAAACTACTCATGTTTGTCTTGCAGGTTGCCTCAAATTGAAAATTGACCAAACAATCGTGTTTTTGTTAATCTTTTTTTAGGCATATAGACTAATTAGCTAGATTTTTCTATCTAATCCAAAGAAATTTTTAGGGTATTATTCTCTCTTCCCTTTTGGGAGGATCAAAAACCTAGACACACTTGCTTTGTGTTAAACAATTGAATCTTTTGCGAAAAGAACAAAGCTTTGTCTTGTGTGTCTGGGAGAAAATGACATTGGGTAGGAGAGTATGCTCTTTTCCCCTTGTGGAAAATTATAAATCTATACCCCTCTCATCGCCAATCCATGCTTTTTAAATTAATCCTTTAGATGGGCTTGTCAGTCAAGGAAAAAATCTCCCGGGAACGACCCATGTGAGAACAAGGTGTAAGCCACACCACTCTAACTCGCGTTAATCAAATTTAGTCTTCGGGGTTAAAGCCTCAGGAGTTGATTGGAATTTGAGCTTATACTCAGCTCTCATCTAACTTAAGTGTGGCCTCGCAGTCTCAATCATGTTTACATGGCCACTTTTGTCAAGATGCTTTATGGGGCTATACACCTGAATCATGCTTGCGCAGACATAGAGGATACAATCGAACGAAGACACTTACTAAAAACTCTAGTCATAAAAGCTACCCAATTCACATATGAACAGTGACTTATTATAGTGCAAGGGGAGGGAAGAATCTCCCCTCAAGATCCCCATCATATGTGTCCCAAGGTATTGTATTGCGAAAGAGATCTTCATAGCATGGCAACAATACCTAGAAAAAGGCAAGAACACGGGCGCCCTTTTGGGGATGACACTGTTGTGTGAGTTGGCGGACTACCAAGCAATGGGTCTATAATATTTCATTGAAGCCAATTCCTTAGGTAGATGTGTGCTTGAAGTGTCTAAACAACATTTGCAAAATCCAAAACACAAACAGAATACCCAACATTCAAATTTTTCATGTGCTTGTATCCTTCAAGGTTGCTTTGTCCCTTGTCTGATTGTTTTCATACACATGCTTGTTCTTTTCTGGTTTGACTATGCTGAAATTGGTTCTTTCCATGGAACAAATCTATTGAAAATCAAAATGAGATTAAACTTTTTCCAAATTATCAAGACAACGTCCCTTTGCAAAGATTACCTTGGGCTCTAATTTTTAGAATTTGGTCTTTTATGAGATATTTCCTAAAATCTCCAACTATTAATGCAAGATCAGATCTATTTATAGGACATGACCAATTCCAAGAAGCATAAGAAGGTAAAAAATCCATTACCACCCATGCAAAGAGAATAGAAAAACACAACCCGAGAGGCTACCAAGTACCAACACATCATTGATTCCATCAAACAAGAGATTCATAAACAGGAAGAATTTGACAAAGTGATCTACAACAACAAGGTTGCTCATTTCATGGGAAAATATCATCTAAAATCTTCTTTTGTTGGATTTGAGCAATATGATGAGTCAGTTTACCATGACAAACAAAAGTTCCTCCTCTTCTTAAGCTCATTTAGCTTGCATTTTAGGACCTCCCTTAAGTTATCATCTTTAGAAACACATCGCACACTCATCCTAGCATGATCCTGCATTAATCAAATCAATCCTAATCATCCTAGCATCATCCTAATCATCATCTAAAGCATCCTTGATCACATCCCTCACTTGGTATTATATCCCCTTTTGAGTTGCTAAAAACCTACATCTTAATCAAACCCCATCCTTGAATGTCCTTAAACTAAGCATTGTTTAGGATAATCCCCTTTGTCTTTTGCAACCTCATCACCTTGATCAAAAGGTTAGATTTCATCAACAGAGAATCTCATCTGCCAAAGACCATAAGTCTATCTTAGGTAGACAATTATATCCACTTGATCTTACATTTGGGAAAGCAACCCTTAATCTGTGCCTACACCAAGTTATCCTTAGTCCTTAGGAGCATATTCATCATCCTAAATGTATCCTAATCCTAGCATCATCATCCTTAGCCTCCTAGGTGTATCCTTGCATTACATCTTGCATCTCATATCCCCATAGGATAGTCATTTCATGTCACCTATCACACGAGCCACTAATAAGAGGAAGAACATGGATCCTAATCTTGTTGCTAGTTCATCTATTCCCACAATTAACAACACCAATGCCATGATTACTTATGCACCTCATCCCAATGATAAAATTGAGTACATCTAGGTAGACACTAATGATACTCCCACCCTGAGTACCATGGAAACATTTATCAACCATCCAGTGCATGTCCACATCGTGAATGTCATGAGTGGATGCAATAGCAATCAGGTACTCTTGGACATTCAACAACAAGGACTTCAACTCCCACCTTGGATTATACCCACACTTGTCACATGACCTATGGAAATTCTAGGGGAATGTTATCCTCCCACTAGAAATGAAGTTTGTGACACACTTCAACGAGCCATGTAGGTGGGAACTCTTATCATGCAAGTAGTCCATCCCTCCATTCCACCCTCCATCATGCACACAACATCTTCATCTACCTCAGAAGCCTAGCCTCCTAATGCAACATCAGCAGCACAAGAAACACCCCCTATCGCTATGCAGGCACCTCCTCAAGCCACAGTCACTCCTCTTTCACAAACAATCCCAACATTCATCGCACACTTTCCACCACCACCGGTCAACACTCAACAAAGCACCATTCCACCCATTCCCACTCAGCAAATTTAGAGTGCAACAACTAGTTCATAGCATCAAAGCACCCAAGTCTCCATGCCTATTCCACCTTTCTTCACCATAGGCATGCCACCTACCAATGCCTATAACCAACCCTTATTTCTGCAAGGGTCCACTTTTCCCACTCCACCAACAACGCAATCACAATGTATGCCAGTATTTCTACCTCAAACATTGTTCAACCCAAATCCCCCCATGCAACAACCATCTATGAATCTCTTCGTTATACCCCAAATTCCCATCCAACCTATCCAATAGCAGCAACAACAAATCCAACAGTAATCTATCCAACAACAACAACAACTAGTCCAAAAGCAACCGATCCAGCAGTAGCAACAACAACCAATCCAACAATAATCTATCCAACAAGAGAAACAACCAATCCAATAGCAACCAATCCAGCAGCAGCAACAACCTATCCAACAACAACAACAACATATTCAGTAGCAATAATCCATCTAGCAGCCATCCTAGCAACAACAACCGCAACAGCAAATCACCAATCCATTCACATCCAAATCACAATAGCAACAAATCAACCCCTTCTCAGTTGTACATCCCACCATCCAAACTACACAATAGCCACAACTACAAACACAGGGGAAAATCCCCTCATGGCGCAACCACCGCAATAGTTTGTTAATCCTTTCATCTAATCCATGTAGCAACAGAAAACTCCTTCCACCAACTACCAAACCATGCCATCTTCCACTACATCACAAACCATTCCACTTCCATAGCAATTCAGTATCCCCAATAACACCAATTACCTTGCTACAGCCACTGGGGGCATCCCACCACAAAACACTTATCCTCCACACCATACAAGTGCACAACAAGATCATCCCACCTATCCAACACTGTATCAAATACAAGCATATTTCTAGTAGTTGCAATAATCTTATCAAGCGCTGACACCTCCTCCACTGCAATATTCCCCTTAACCACAGCTTCCACCACAATAGCCCATATATGTTGACCAGCAACCATCATATAAAACACCACAATATCCCCCACATAATTCTCCATATTCACCATTCGATCCATATTAGGTTTAAGGAAACCATGCAATCATGATTAACAATCCTCCCCCGCAATTCAATCATGAATGGGAGGAAATGAAGAATGTTGTCAAGGAGCTAAAATCTAGCATAATGGCTAAAACATTTAAGTTTGAAGAGGTATGTCCTTATCCATTTGATCGATCTATCACTATGATACCCTTCCCTAAGCACTTTGAGACACCCAAATTTGACAAATATTAGGGGAAGCAAGATCCTGTGAACCACATGAAATAATTCTACATGGCATGTCAAGAAGTGTCCTATAGTGATAATTTCCTTATGAGACTATTTCTAAAGAGCTTAGGGGGAACTTTTCTCAAATGGTTCTACAAAATCCCTTATGGCACAGTCTCTACTTTCGCTGAATTATCTAAAAATTTTGTGGCCCAATATGCACATAACATTGAAAATTAACTCTCACTCCTTGACCTATGCAATTCCAAACAAAAGGGAGGAGAGAGCCTAGCCAATTATCTTCAGCGCTAGCAAGGACTTACTACAAGGTTGTCCTACCAACCCCTAGAGAAACATCTTATCAAAATCTTCATTAACAACCTCCATCCTACGCTCACCTATCACATGCACATGAATTGCATACAAACTTATCAAGACATCAGGATCAAAGGTATGGATCTTGAATGAGGTCTCATAGAAGATGGTGCCATCAAGTACTACAAGGAATCCTAGCCTGATAAACATAACAATGAATGGTCACGGTATTGGAACAAGAACAAGAATGTGGTAACTGACGGAGCCACTGACACCAAACACATTCAGGTTATGGTAGCCAGTCCTAATGCACCTACCCAAACTTATCAGCAAGCACCACCAATGTACCCTCAACCTCCTCCCATGTATCAATAGCCCAATCCCATGTATTCCTAACTTACTTACCAACAAAACATGCACCCTCAAGGCCCGACTATCTATCCTCCTCCAGGAACATCATATCAACACAACTACCAAGGTCCTATGAATCAGACAAATGCTATATTAGTCCCACATGGACAACAAAGAACTCACACTTCAAATGTGCCACAACGCACATTTACCCCTTTGTGTGAACCCATAGATTTATCTTCCACAAACTGGTCCAAGCTAACAAAGTCATGTACCCAAAAACATAGCCATTTGATGACTCAACACCTAAGCCAGCCTGGTATAAAGACAATGAGTACTATGAATACCACCATGTTAAGGGGCACACCACTCTCAAATGCATGAAGTTAAAACATTACATCTAGGATCTCGTCAACCGCAAAGAGATCAAAGTGGACTCTCCTGTCGAACCATCACCAAACGCGGGCCTTAAAATTTATCAAAATGCATTCCCTAAACACACTTTAGGCATAGGCCCAGGCAATCCTACTCATTCCTCTGATCAGGTGAAGGGTAAGCAAGGAGAAAACATCGATAGAAAGGATTATACAAATGCATATATCAACTACGATAATCTCATCAGCTACATATCCCAAGTCCAGTCCTCCATCAATGTCATCCATGTCAAGGGTGCTGATAACTTATGTGCAATCACCACTCATAGAGGAAGGATAACACTTGCAGGTGTCAGTCCCGCCCCATCTACTAGGACCCAATACAACATTTTGGAACACCTAGGGAATACTCCAGCCAAAATTTCCATCCTGGATCTCCTCCGCACTTCACCCACTTATCAAGAGATCCTTAATAAAGCCTTGCAAGAATCTCGTGTTCCCAGTGACATCAACCTCACTAAATTCTAGAACCTTGTCAGACACCTGTCTGCATCTTGTGGGGTCTCTTTTAAACCAACAGACGTACCCTCACAAGAAACTGATCATAATCTCCCACTCCGTATTGTTGTCATGGTTAAATATTTTTTCATTAAATGGGTCATGATAGATAATGGTTCGGCCCTAAACCTATGTACTCTAAAATTCATAAAATAGTTGGGTTGCACTGAAGTTGATATAACAAATGATGTCATCACAATAAAGGCATATGACAATCTGGAGCATACTTTTGAAGGCACCATATCATTTCCCATTCAAGTGGGCCCGGTTATCCAAGATACATTATGTCATGTTGTTGATCTTGACCTTCCCTTCAACATCCTCCTTGGATGCCCATGGATTCATTCTATGCAATCCGTCCCCTCCACCTACCATCAGTGCATCAAATTTCCATATAACAGCACTCAGATCACCATCCATGTAGATCCCAAGCCCTTTGCATACTGCAATGCATTGGAAACATCCTTTCCACATTCCAATCACTATCCCAGGATCGATATTGGCACCTCTGTCGCCAATTCATCTTGAACCCATTCAGACCCAGAAACAATCCTCTCTTCCACCTTATCCATGGTCAAGATCAACAACAAAGGTTGTGGTGATTATATTTTATCTAATGCCTTTGCAGTTGGAGTACTGCCAATTGATCCACACACTCAAGGCTGCCAACCTAATCTAAGCAAGATAGAACCAGAGACAACCAAGGTGCTACAATTTGATTCTACCACTTTTATCTCAAAGGGTACTTTGACTGGATAGGAAATGACACCAAACATCAACCAATGGCTCTATAAAGATCCACCACCCAAGGACACAATTTGCCTCAATTACTTCAAAGATAAGTACCCCACAACTCACAAATTGGTGACAGAAAAATGGAACTACCAAGGAGGTGGCCTTGGTTATGAAGAGAAAGGAATGAAAGATCTTATTATACCTACCTGACTAGAAAAGAACCTAGGCCTTGGCATGGGCTCTGACATGAATGGTGGCACCAATGAAAACATCTTTGCCTCTTGTTCATCCCTGGGTGAAATTGCTGACATCAAAGATATTCTAGAAGAGAAAGTTGTGAGAGCCTATGACGATGTTTTTGATGATGAAACCTTCCTGGGAAATTTTTTCCTACACCAAATTTCCATTCTCTTCATTGACCTTCCCCTCCACCATCCTAAACTCATAGATTGGGACCAACCAAGTGTCATGCACCTTAACGAGTTCCAAAGTGAGGACGTGCTCCTAAGATTTATGGGAGTAATTGAGCAAAGCAATGACTGGGGGAAAGACTCAGCATATGCCTACAAACTAGACCCAAAGGCATACTTTGGGGAAGAGGAGAAATTCAGCCACAAAAATGAAGAAGAAAACAAAAATAAAAAAGAGAAAAATTGATCCCCTAGTAAAAACCCCTCTGGGGCGCTATCTGATCATAAAAAAGTAAAAACAAAGGGTGTATCCTCTGGTAAAAACCTCCCTAAGGTACCATAGGATGAAGATTCTTTTCTCCCTCTAATCTCTGATTATAGGCCTGAGCAATCATTGATTCTCATTGAAGAAACAAACCCTGTCAACCTGGGCACCAAAGAGAATCCTGCCATCACATACATAGCAGCATCTTTGAATGAAGAAGAAGAACGGGATCTTGTCACCCTCTTGAAGGAATCCATCAACAAATTCGCATGGTCTTACTCCCACATGTCAGGATTAGGCCCCTACTTGGTCGTTCACCATCTTGTAGTGGACCCAAACATTAAGCCTGTCAAGCAAAAGCTTAGAAAGATGCACCCTAAAGTGGCACTAGTTGTCAAAGTAGAGCTTGAGAAGTTACTCCAAGCCAAGATCATCCACCCCATTGACTATTTTGACTGGATTTCTAACATGGTACCCATCTCTAAGCCTGATAAATTAATCAGGATATGTATAGATTTTAGAGATCTCAATAAGGCATGTCCCAAGGATGATTTCCCCTTAACAAACATAGACATGATTGTGGATCTAACAGCAAGACATGAGATGTTGTCATTCATGGATGGCTTTTCTGGATATAATCAGATCTGCATTGAAGAAGAAGATTAGCATAAGATAGTATTCACAAACCCCTGGGGCACCTTCTGCTATAACATGATGCCTTTTGGCTTGAAGAACACTGGGGAAACCTCTCAAAGGGCCATGACTGTCATTTTCCATGACATGATACACAAAATTCTTGAAGACTATGTTGATGATATCTTGGCAAAATCAGTTAAGAGGGAAGATCACCTCAATGTTTTGGAGTGCATCTTTGACAGAATTGGACACTAATTCTTAATGCTCAACCCTAAGAAGTGTGTCTTTGGGCTCACATCAGGCAAACTCCTTGGGTTCATTGTATCTAGATGAGGCATTGAAATAGATCCAAAGAAGGTGCAAGCTAGCATAGAAATATCTCCACCAAAAACACTATGAAAACTATGCAACCTCCAAGGAAAGTTACAATCTGTGTGCCATTTTATCTCTCAACTATTAGACAAGTGCCAACCATTCACTCATCTCCTGTGAAAAGATAAAACATTCAAGTGGGATCCTCACTGTCAAAAGAGTTTTGAAAAAATCAAAGAATACTTGGCTAATCCACCCATTTTGGTACTACCTGTACCTGGTCAACCACTCATCCTATATATTTTTTCTACTACCACAGCAATGGGGTCACTCCTCGCTCAGTTGGATGATGAAGGTAAAGAAAGAGCTATTTATTACATCAGTCAGACTTTAGTGGGTTATGAGCTCAACTATTCACCTATGGAAAAAGCATTTATGGCAGTGGTCTTTGCCACTCAAAAAATTTGCCACTATATGCTTAGTCATACAACCAAGCTCATTTCAAAGGTGGATCCTCTCAAGTATCTACTCTCCAGGACTACACTCATAGGTCGAATGGAAAAATGGGTTATGTTGCTAAGCGAGTTTGATATTCAATATATAGATAGAAAATCCATTAAAGGGAAAGTCATCGCTAATCATCTAGCAGAAGCACCATTGGTAGATGCATATCCTTTGGTCACAAAATTTCTAGATGAGTATTTGTACATGATAGAAGAACAACCAAATTAGCAACTCTACTTTGACGGGTCCTACACAGCTCATGGTGCAGGGGAAGGAATAATTTTTGTCACCCCTCAAGGTGATTACATCCCTATGTCATTCAAATTGGGATTTCCCTGCATGAACAACATTGTATAATATGAGGCACTAATCGCAGGACTTCGCATGGCTATAGAATGGAACATCATAGATATACATGTCTTTGGTGATTCACAACTCATCATTAAACAAGTCCTGGATGAGTATCAAACCAAACACAAAAAATTGATGCCATATATGTAGATGGTTGACAAGTTGAAAGAACATTTCTTCCACTTGCAGATAACACAGTTACCACGCTTGTAGAAGAAATCTGTTGATGCAATGGCCACAATTGGTTCCCTTTTAGAGATTCCTCATGAATCTACACAATATGAATTCTTAGTTGAGCAACTTCATGCTCCCGCTTATGAGAATGATGAATCAAATCATGTATGTGTCTTGGTTGGTCCCCATTCTTGTGGTACCACAATATCCAAGCTTACCTACAAAATGGTATCATATCCCCTCATCTCATTGCAACCCAATGCCAAAACTTTATTTGCAGAGCTTCCTGTTACACCCTTGTAGCCAACACCCTTTATCTGGCCTACAATAGAACATGATGCTTGTGAGTTTGTCAAGAAGTGCCTACCTTGCCAATAGCATTCCAATCTGATCCATGCTCCTGTATAGGACCTCAGACCTATTGCACCTCCTTGGCCCATTTCTTGTTGGGTTTTTGACCTCATTGGTAAGATTACTCCCATCTCTTCTAAAGGCCACAAGTACATAATCATAGCAATAAAGTACTTTACAAACTGGGTTGAAGCAATTCCTCTCACACTCACTATAGGTGTCCAGATATCCAAATTCATCCTCTATCACATTGTTTTCCGCTTCGGCATACCCTCCACTATCTTCACAGATCACTAAACACCATTAGAAAATCAACAAGTCAGTGATCTGTGTGTGCACCTCCATATCCATAACCATTTCTCCAGTCCATATTTCCCACAAGGTAATGGCCAAGCTGAGGCAACTAATAAAACCATCCTCAAAATCCTCAAGAAAGTTGTTAATGATACTAGTCGTGACTGGCATCTCTAGATCAACCCCACCCTCTAGGCATACCACACTTCCTACCGTACTCCTACAAGCACTACTCCCTATTCCCTAGTCTATGGTTCTAAAGAAGTCTTTCCAATTGAGGTCAAACTACCATCCCTTCGAGTATCACTAAGAGGCCTGGTTGATGATGAAGATTACCGAGTAGCACAACTCACACAACTTGATCTACTAGATGAAAAGCATCAGAAAGCCTATGATCATCTGATTGTCTACCAAAATAGACTCAATCAGGACTATAACAAGAAGTTCCACCCATACTAGTTCTAGGTGGGAGACCTTGTGCTAAAGGAAAATCAGAAAGTGGGTATTGATCAAAAAATGAAAGGTAAGTTTGAAGTCACCTAGCAAGGCCCCTATATTGTCAATGCATGCTTCGGTTCTGGGGCATATCAACTCTCCACTCCTAAAAGAGAACCATTGAATGATCCTACCAATATCATTCATCTTAGGCACTTCTATTCCTAATGGCTAGTTTCTCATTCCAGTTATCTAATAAAATCCATAAAAAGTATAAAAAGTCCTAAGAAAGCACAAAAACAATGTAAAACAGTCCTGAAAAAATATCAAAAAAAGAAGAAAAAAATGAAGCTGAAACAAATGGTTTTCTCAACAAAAACCTAGCAAACAGGAGCTTGGACAACATTAAAAACATCAAAAAGATCCAAAGAAAAAAATTTAAAAAAAAGAAGAATAAAGAGAAAAATTTTGTCCAATGGTGAAAACTTAGCAATCAGGCACCTTGGACAAGTATGTGTGATGAAAACCTAGAAACAAGCACCACACATAGTGGACCATTCCATTATCTATCAAAATCTCACTCCCTTCCATCCTCCATCTCCCCTATCACATCCACTTCCACCTGAATCTTGCCTATTCCTTGGGTGTTCACATATCACACGCACTAGTCTGAAGTGATCCTCCTATCTCGTGTCCTCGGCTTTTATACACATAATATTGTATATTATTGTCCATACATTGTACTATCCCAATCCCTGAGCTTCAATCCTATACATATTTTGCATAGTCTTTTGTGTAGTCTTTCTTGTATATATCTTGTGTCCTTGGTTGGTATCCTTGCAGAATATGATCCAGTTACGCTCTTAAAATCTTAGGTTTTAGCAAGTTCCTTTTGACAAACATCTTGGTTCTGTTGTTTGATCGCAGTGCACCTTTGACCAATCAGATTTATGAATCCCTTGGAAATGGGTCCTTTGAGGATGTATCCTTCTTCTCGTTGACCTAAATCTAGATCATCATCATCTGTGTGTTCTTGTAGGATGTATCCTTCCTCTTGAAACTAATCAAACAACACACTAAACTATCGCACGCATCAAAAAAAGAGCACTTTCCAATCAAATCTCGGCAGCAACATAGGCACATAATCGCTTGTAATTATTCTCTTATAATTAATCATTCAGTTTGGTGCTTGTATATTCGTAATGTGTCCAGTCTTCTCTCCATCACACTAACATCTCGAGTCATCGTCATGCAAACTTTTTCACCCCATTTTCTCCATCCCCCCTTGTATATTTTGTATTATTAGTCCTCTTGTACAATTTAATTGCATCACAAAATCCCAAAAACATTTAAAATTTTCAAAAATCCTGAAAATTTCAAAAATTCCAAAAATTCACAAAAATCAAATATTCTCAAAAAATTGCAATAAACCATCATTTATTTCTGCATTGTTCAGTTCATCAATTTTCAGTGGCATTTTGACTTTTGCACCTACGATCATGTTTTTCACAAAATCAGTTTTACGACTGACTATCCTTGCTCCTAATCATGTTCCCAGCTTTTGTTAGTGAATATCTTTTAATCAAATCCAATCCAATCTTTGCCTGTCAGGATGCATCCTTCTGGTGTCAACTTATCAAATCCTTCATCACACCAATCTTGTTCATGGCTAGAACTTTGGACTGAATGACCACTTGGTCATGAGGCCTTCTTTACTGATTTTATCTTTTTGTTTCAGTTTACACCTACTCACCACTACCTTGATCTTCTATATCGTGGTGCGTTGTGACTGGTGAATACTGATGCATGGGTCTTTTGTTTGAGCATCTAGTCAATGCAAAGGAATCTTATCATCTATGTTTTCTAACACCTGATGCATACCTCCTCTTGCAATATCAAAATCGGATGTGCTCTCCATATTTTTCACACAAATGAATCCCCAGTGCTTGTTAGCTGCATTTATTTCATTTGCATTCTTAGCTGCATTCTTAGTTTCATTTCAGAAGGCTTCTATTTATTCCCTCCTCTCTCTTCCTCCTGTCTATTGCATCCTTTTTCAAGAAAATTCCACAATGTCATCTTCGTTGTATTTTTTTCTTAAGGGGGCAACACCTAGTACCGTTGTTGCTTCAGCACGACTCCTAGAAACCCTCTTCCTCTGGGGCAACTTATTTTCTTGTCTTTGACGTAACGTCACTTGCGATGCCATGTCAAAGAGGGGAAAAATGTAAATGTCCAAAAATATTAATATTATTTTTAATATTATTTTCCCTTTTATTCCTCTAACTATTTAATTTAATCAAGTAAATAGTTTCATTTTCTAGTATTTATCAATAGCTTAAATACTATTCTAATGTATTTCATTTAAATACATTTGTCTCATGAAATTTATTTTTTTAATAAATTTACATTTATTAAATCCTCCATATTCCTAATTCTTCTAATCCACCTAATTCTTCTAAATTAATTTGAATTATAATCTAAACCCTAGCTAGGAACCTATTAACCCAACCTAGAGACCTACCCTAAGCCTACCCTATTCCTACCGTACTCCCATCACCTCATTTCCTAAGCATATTTCCCCACCTAACTGTCTTATGATCATGCTTAAAGGGTGATTCCTAACCTTTTTAAGGCTAATGGAATGCTCAACCCACATGGGGAAATTCTCTCCAAAATGGGCACCCATTCCTCTTAAATTCTTCTTACAACTTTGTCTCCCACTTGGAAATGTTGAGCCACTCAACATTTAATGCCAAGTTTGACTCAAGATTGGCCATTCCCTCAAGCCTATGTGTCCCTTATGTGGCTCTTATGTGGATGCCACATCATCCAATCCCTCTTCTTCTCCTCCACAACTCTAAATAGAGGCCTTCTCCTCTTCATTTTTCATCTCTCATATTTGCATTGTTATTACGCTAACATAGCTCTAGATTTCATGTTTTCATTGCTAGTTTCATGTTTTCATGCTTAAATCATTTAGAATTTGCATGCCAAGCTAATGGCTAATGAATCATAGTTTATTTCAATTCTCATGCATATCATTTTCATAGCTTAGAATATCATCTTGAAGAAGATTTGAGACTAGTTCCTCATACTAGCTCTTGAATCTCTCTTCCTGCTTGTCAATCTTGCATTGCATTGGGATCCATTGCATTTTGTGTGTTTGAGAGAGCACACCTACAATCATTCAAAAGAGAAAATCAAAATAAGTAGAATAGGGTGCAATTTACTTGTTTTTAAGATCAATCTGATGTTATGATAGAGTCTTGTTGGTTTCTTGTTCATTCTATGATTTATATGTGCTAATCCACTAATGTTTTATGTTTGAGCTTGCTCCCAACAGATTGAAGACTTCACCATACTATAGTTATAAGTATAATATTTCCATGGCTTATTTTCCTAGGTGTTAACAAGAATGGATATTGTTAAGAACAAGTTGTGTCTCTGGATACAGAAGTAGAAAGAGTATAGGGACTGATTTGCATGAAGAGAATGTAAGGTAGTTAAAGGGATATTAAAATAGAGCTCGGTAGTTAAAGGAATATTAAAGGTGGACTGAATTGCAAGTGCATAAACCATTTGAGCTTCACCTTTTTTGTACCCTTCAACTCAAATTCCCTGGTTAGTTGGCTAGAAAATAGAATAAGGGGATGTTAAGTCCTTGGGTCTCTTCTTCTAATTTACTTTAGGAGTAATATGATACCCTCAGAAGGGCTTTGATGAGAATCTTGCATCATGGCTTCTCTTGTGTTGCAGCAACATACTGTGCAATATTGGCATGGCTCCAGGGTTTTTTTTCTCCCAATAGTGACATTTTGTTACAAACTGATTTAGTTGATGTACACCAAAATCAGTTAAGAGAGTAAAACACCATGTGTTTAAATATACTTAAGTTACCCTCATGTCTGGCATATCATTTCTCTTTCAAAACAAGTGCAGTTTGGACGTACAAAGGGTTGGTTACACTGGAGGCAAGGTTCTTGATTTTATTCTACTTGAAGGTTTTGGCATAAATCGAAACTTAGAGGTGATTAGGTGGAATCAAGTGCAAATTATATTTTTGGAGAGAGGGTCACATGTCATTATCTATTGAAATATGGAGCTTCTTCTTTATATATTTTTTCATTTTTCTTCCCAATGGGGGGGTGGTTTGAACTTGGTTCCAAGGATGTTCCATTTTTCTGGTTCTAGTTTTGAAAATGGTTCTTCAGTTCAATGTAAATAATGTGTGCTTAGATATAGCTTGCAGATGTAATATTTTCTTGTAATAGTTTTGTTTTATGAATAATGGTAGACTAGTCAATGCAGGTTAACTGTTGTTATCATGGAGTTGTCTCCATTTCTATGCATTTAGATCATTTGAACTGGATGTATTCAGTATCTTCAATTCATCTATGTAATCTCTTTGTAGTTTTGTTTAGCATAGATCTCTTTCAAGGAAAGGAATAAGTTTCTTTTCCTAAACATCAATGGTCTCAAGTGACTGTATTCAGAGTTATACAAATGTGAATGTTAAGGATGTTGGAATTTGTCTGCACATTTATTGTGTGTTTTGTAATACATGTTCATGGGCCTCTTCTAAGGTAAGAGTTAAATTCTTAGAGAAATTATTAGTAATATTGAATACTGAGTTGGATCTCACAAGTAGAGATATGTGATGATATAAGTAGGTTTGCTGGTTAAAGGTAGTAACATATTGAAAGTTGTTTGGTTGAGATTATTATTCATAAGGCTTGTATTATGGATGTATATTTCACACTATAACCCGTGATAGAGGCACTGGTCTATGTGGATGTGAGGTATTTTTAGAAGCAATCTTAAATCATTATCAGATCATTTTAATTTTGTGTTGATTAGTTTAGGACTGGTCTGATCTAGTTCTTAGTGTGCCTAATGCAATTGGGATTTTGCATAAGATTGGTAGAGTTTTAAATGTCGATTACCTACAAGTCTGAGAAATATCCACAGTTGTATGTATGCATAGTGTTTTTTAGCAAGACGTTTATTATTTATGCATATTTTTGTTATTAGAAAAACCCTCCTATGTGTGTGGAACTCGAAGTGAAGGAGGATTGTATGCCTTGTTAATGTTGGCTTTTCCTGTCCTCATTTTGATAATGATGATGCATATTTTTTGAGCTATATGATGATCCCTAGGTTTAGTTCCCACTTTCTCTTTTAGGATAGAGGGTTACATAAAAAGAACCAACACCTTGCAAAATCATTTTTGTTAGGGGTTACCTCTTTACATCTTCCTTTTGGAGGGGATTGCAGGTAGCTTTGGGAATTGGGATCAACTTTAGATCAACCTATCATCTGAAAATGTATGGTCAGACAAAGAGGGTTAACTGGGTGTTAGAGGACATGGTCTACATGTATGTTATGGACCATCAGACAAGATGGGAGAAGTACCTACACTTGGTAGAGTTTTCCTATAATAACAAGCATCAAAGATCCTTGGGGATGCCACATTTTTAGGCCTTGTATGGTAGACCATGTAGGAAACCATTAAGTTAGGATCGTGTTAAGGATAGATTATTTATTGGTCCAGAGTTAGTTGGGGATATGAAAAAATAGGTGGATTTGATTAGACAACACCTTAAAGAAGCTCAGGATAGAAAGAAGTATGCAGATGCAAAGATGATAGATTGTAGCTATATGGTTGGTGACAGAGTCTTCTTGAGAGTGTGACCACATAAGATTATAATTAATTATGGAAAGGGATCTAATCTCACACCTCACTTTGTTGAACCATTTAAAATCCTTGAGAGGATAGGACTAGTTGCTTATTGTTTAGATTTTCCACCTAACATGTCACGCATCCACGATGTGTTCCATGTTTCTGTACTAAGAAAATATATTTACGATGAGTCTTATATCATATATTGGGATTCCTTACAGTAGAGTCATACAACCATTTGGCTTTTGAGCCCATTCACATTTTATCTCATTGGACGTTGTCTCTTCAAGGCTGAGATCTAGACCAGGTTAGGGTCCAGTGGGATTGTTATGACAAGGCTAAAACATCATGGAAGGACATAGAGTATATTAGATCTCAGTATCCACATATTTTTGATGCTTGAGGGGGAGGGTGTGAAGCCCTACCCCGAGCCCATCATAGCACTTCATTTATTTTCATGATAGACTTAATATTTGATACACTATTTCGATGCAATATGGATTTAGACTTTATTTGATATGGATTTGACAACATTGGATATGATGTATTCTATTTTATGTTGATTTTCGTACTTTTGTTGATGATGTTATGATAAATTTATATATGCATTATGGTTAGTTGACTTGGATAATTATTATGATATAATTGAGTAATTTCTTTCATGCGGATTGCTTGGGAAAAAGGGTAATTTGATTTCAATTATGATGAGATTGTTGGAAAGTGATAGTTTTTGTATGGTATGAGACACTTATGGGTTGTCATTTATGGTAACACATCTGGTATATTGATCGCTTGGAATGACGTTCAATTTTGGAGACATAGTCTTCAAAATAACTAAGTATAGAAGCAGAAATACAAAGTATAATAGTATTGTTTTGGATAGCGAAGATCAAGTATGACATTTTATGACTCGTGATATAAGAGGAAGATAATATGGAGTATATATGTCCTCCACCTAAGATCAACTTGGTTTTGGAGATGATTACAGTGAGTTAGAGAGATTTGAAGACATAGGCAGACAAAAGAATAGTGTAACAGAATAGTTGAACAATTAGATCATTGAAGAGATATGACTGGAACTATATATGCATTTCATGTAATGCCCACCCAAGAATCTTCCTATGTTAGACAGACAGGACTATTGCTTTGACACTTTGGGTTTTATGATGGACTATGATTTTTATTTAGTTAGCATTTTATGAGATATTTGAGCATATATAATTGGTTATTGTAGTTATTTGGACATATTAAATGAGTTATAATTTAATGATGAATGGCTAGAAATGAACTATCAGTAAAATGTTTTACATTGATTTGTGTTATGATGTTTATATTATGATTTAACCCTACTGACCCTATTATGGTTTGATGTACACTGGGTGATGTGAGTGTAGGATGAGGAGGGGCAGTCGTAGTAACTCGTACGGGAGATCCAAACGATGTCGCACTCTCCCTCCTTGTTTGCCACTGTTGGTTTATATTTATATTTGTATATGCATATCAGTTGTTGATGCAGGATGCAGGTACCAGGCATTGTCTCCACCTGGCTACACAGGTATGAGCGTGCCTTCAAAATCCTCGAACTGTTGATGTGTGGATATTTAACCAAGTTACTCTCAAGGTTACCCATGGACTTAGAATTCTGTTTAGGAAGTTATCCTAGTTGGGAGAGTAGAATGCAGTTTATGTTATGAACTTGATTTGATATTGGTCTGCGTTCACGTTATGAGTTAGAACTAATATGTTTTATATGTATAGTAAATAATTATGTTATAATCGTTTGTATTTTATATAGGTATGTGTATATGTGGGTGCACACACATATATCCATGCTTATATAAATAATAATAATTGTATGTTTTATTATTTGTGTAAATGGTATGTTATTTGTAATAAGTAAATAAAGTGGGTGAAATAAAGTATATTTGATGAATGTATTTAATAAAAATTAAGCATAATAAGAATAAAAAAGAAAATGCCTTTGTAGTAAAATTAGCTATCTAGGAGGGAGTTGAACTCAAGACCTCCTAGAAGTTAGGCTACTTGTTTTCCTATTGTGCTATGTGCTTTCCTTGAAGGGTATTTGTCTAATATTCTTGGTATGCTTTCATTTAATGATATTCTAATTAATTTAATTAAAAACCTTGATTAAGTCTTTACGGGAAATTATTTGGTTATTTTGTCAACCAACTATGGATGTTGGAGAAGTTGCTTTCCGTAAATCATCTCCTCCAACCACATAGTAGGAAGATAAATAATTGAAGAATTTTGCGTACGGGAGGATGATAATTTTTGGAAGACTTGTTTTCTTTGGAGTTGTCTGTAATTGATTTTCTCTAGAAATATTTGGTGAGAGTTTATGTGAGTTTGAGAGTCTCTGGTTGGTGAAGTCATCTGTGAGAGGATTGCTAGGATTTGATTGCCAGAGGAAGATTCCAGAAGGATATCTACTCAAGGTTTGAAGTTTCGTAGAGTTTCTTCAGTCAAGGGAAGAGGTTTCTCCGCAGGACCCAAGGTAGGGTCTAAACTGGAAAGGATCTCCATTTTTCCTCTTTGTGTATGAATGTGTTCTCTCTATATGTTATTATCTATATAAATTTCAGAATGGTTATATTATACATATATATGTTGTGATGGTTTTAGTGACTTGGAGTTTAGGATTATGTTTAAATACTTTGCCATGTTGTATGTAAATAAATTTTCCTGCATTCATAAGAGGCTGTAGGGTCCATAGAATTTACCTTGTATCTCTTTTGTTTATCCAGAAAGCTCATGAGTTCCTTAAGGCTTTAGAACTTTTGTTTCAACCATACAGTCTCATGTCTATTTCTGCACCACTTTTATTTTCCAGATCTAGAACAAATTTATTAGATAGATAGGATGGAATGATGAGCCATTTCTGAAGGGAAATCGGGTTATCTGAAATGGGTCGCACTCATATTAGGCAACCATAGTTTCCATAATTCCCAGTTTTACCCGCAAGCCAAAGGTGACAGTCATATTTAGTAGTTTCTGGCCATCGATTTAGTGAAGAACGAGTAAGTTAGTAATGATCGAGCAAGTTAGTGGTGACCGAGGAAACTAATGTCAGCCAAGCAGACTATATGAACCAAGCAGATTAGTGTTAACCGAAAAAGAGGCTTTATACAATTATAACTCTATACAATTATAACATTTTAACTTTATACAATTATAACATTCTATGTACTTTAATTTCTTATACTTTAAGTTATACTTGTATAAAGGGTTTAGGTACCTTCTGAGATGATTGGGATAGGTTTCAGAGCCATGGAAGTTAAGATGCAATTTCTAATTTTGTGATTTCCTAAAAATTTAGACTTAACCAAATTTCAAGATCATGAGGTTTCCATAGATGGATGATGTTTTTGTGCATGCGAAAGTTGGTATCACTCTTTGTATATTCGTTGTTTGTTTTGTTAAAGTTATATGATTTATTTATGATGTGTTTGCACTTGTCTTATACTCAAGTTTAGTTTTTGAGGCTAGGACTTGTCTCAGTGGCCTGTGTGCATAGGAGGGATCCTTTGACCTATAAATGAACCTTGGGAAAGTTTTTCTTAGGCATGTGGAAATTTTTATGATTTCTTTTGAGATGTCTTGTGTTAGACCTTCTTCCAATAGTTTCCTGTTATGTATATGGATATGGTTAGGACTCGTTCTGAGGGCCTGAGTGTACAGGGGAGTCTCTTAAACCTATGAATCAGGACTTGGAAGTGTCATTTTGTGTTTGTGGCTTGTGATGGGGTAAGGAAATAGGAACCTTAAGTGAGTGGCTCACCATAGGTGTTGGAACCCTAAAGTGGTTGCCAAATGATACTATGGGTGGGTTGTAAAAGTGATAACCTTAAAAATTAACCTGGGAAGGGGGGATTCAAAAGATAATTAAAGAGAACATAATAATGGCCACACAGACCTGATTGGAAAGTGAAGAAAGGAAATGAAATTCAATTTGGATAAGTAATGTAAATATGTTTGTAAATGAATTCATTAAGGGAACCTTAAGGAATGTAAATGTGAATTAGTAATGATGTAATGATCCAAAAAAAAAAATTTGTTAGTTGTACTTTTTGGTCTTAAGACCTGATTCCTTATGGGTTCCCTGGCGGGGACATTACATTTGGTATCAGAGCCCTCGTTTCTGCACTGGGAGCTCAGGGTCTAGTTACTTCTGAAAACTCAAAACTTTTTAACACATTGAATGCTACTTTTAAAATGTGCACTTAAAACTAATATTGCACCACTCTCCTAGGATGCCTCCCGTTACCCGCGGAAGAGCTAGGGACAGAACTCAGCAGTCTTCCTCTAGATCTCGTCCAGAGAGTTCCCATGGGGAACATGAAGGAGAACAAAATAAAGATAACCATAGGAATGAGAGTCAGAGTAATGACTCAAAAGGAGCCCAACTTAGACAACTTATGCAACAACTTCTGCATAGACTCGACAACCTTGAAAATAGAGTCAATATCGAAGAAGGAAACCAAGCTGAACATCAAGATAGAGAAAGAGAGAGAAGCCCTAGGAGAAGGCAAGTTAGGAAAGAATCTAAAGACCGGGATACCACTCATATGAGGGACTTTCTCAAAGTCAAGGTACCCCTCTTCTATGGAAATGAAGGGGGAGCTACAGCAGAAACCTAGTTGTTTGACCTCGAGAGGTGTTTTTCTATGCACCCTTTTAGTAGCAACATCAAGGCCAGATGTGCCATTATGAATCAAAGAAAGTTTGCATCTACATGGTGGCGTATGGAAGAAGACAAGCTTCAAGTCACCATCAACACTGTTTCATGGGAATTGTTCCTAGAAAGCTTTAAGGATCATTTCATGTCTGATCAGTGGAGGCAGGGAAGGGTAGAAGAATTCCACCACCTCAAGCAAGACAACATGTCGGTGGAAGAGTACGAAAGAAAGTTCTATGAACTTAAGCCTTTCTCAGGCTTTAGAGATGATGGACCCATACTTGTCCAACACTTCATTAGAGGTCTGAATGATCGAATATCTAGAGAGGTAGTAGTCTTAGAACCCCAGGATCTTCGAGAGGCCATCAATAAGGCATACCTTGTTGAAAGAAAGATCAAAGGAAGAGGTGGCTATGCTTGTGGCCAAACATTCAATGTTGGATCAGGTTCTAAGGGGAACTTTGATCAAGGAAATTCCAACTCTAAGAACCAACAGTCATCTTTCAAAAGTGGGAAAAAGAAGAACTTTCAAAATAATAACAAAAACAATGGGAAATTTCAACAACCTCTAAACTGTGACAACTTTCGAGCACAACTCCTCCATAATCCCAGAATTCTCAAAATTTCAATAGAGGAGGTTATCAACAATCCAGTGCACCTCCTACAAAGAACTTGGGAAGAAATACTGGCTGTTACTCTTGTGGAAAACAAGGACATATTGTGCCTCATTGCCCTTAACGCATGAATCTCACCAATCAGAATCAAGCAATTTCAGAACCAACAGTAGGAGATTCCAGTCGGTCTCACAGGATGTTCACTGTAGTGGAACATAGACAAGCTGATCACCAAAACACTGTCATACAAACTTTAGGTTTGTTAAAGGGTAAAACTATTTCTATTCTCTTTGACTCGGGAGCAACCGACTCCTTCATATCTTCTTCTTTGATAGAAAAGTGTGTGCTAGTGGTAGTAGGGCAAGGAGTTAAGTGGCAGGTAGAGCTAGCCTCAGGGGCTAAAATCACCATAGATTTGGGTGTTCAAAATTGCAACTTGGGACTAGGACCTTTTTCTACCAATGTTGATCTTCGAGTTATTCCTCTTGGATCATATGGAGTTGTCCTAGGAATGGATTGGTTGACAGCACATGAAGCTAAGATAGATTGCAGAAAAAATCTCATTCACTGCTTGGATGATTTAGGTAAGCCCAACACAATTTTGGGAATTCAACAACCTATTTCACTCCGGATGATATCGACTATGCAACTTAAGAAATGCATGAGGAAAGGATGTCAACCTTTTGCAATCTCAGTTAATGAATTGATGGAAAAGGAAGATAGAGAAATTATACTCAAGCACCCTTTTCTTCAGGAGTTTGCAGATGTATATCCAACTGAGATTCTGGGAATGCCTCCCAAAACGGATATTGATTTCCGCATAGAACTGGTGCCATGAGCTGAGACTATCTCTAAAGCTCCCTACCGCATGACCACTCAAGAGTTGAGTGAATTAAAATTTCAAATAGAAGAACTCTTAGAAAAAGGCTTTATCAGACCAAGTGTGTCACCTTGCGGAGCTCCAGTCATCTTTGTTAAAAAGAAGGATGGTTCACTACGGTTGTGTATCAACTATCGTCAACTCAACAAAGTAACCATTAAGAATCGGTACCCTTTACCAAGAATTGATGACCTGTTTGATCAGATGAAAGGAGCTAAGGTGTTTTCCAAGATTGATCTGAAGTCGGGTTATCATCAGTTAAGGATTCAGGAAGCTGACATTCATCATACAGCTTTTCATACTCGTTATAGACACTATGAATTTACCATAGTACCTTTTGGTCTCACAAACACACCATCAGTATTCATGAGTCTTATGAATGGGGTATTCAGAACCTTCTTGGATAAATTTGTCATAATTTTCCTAGATGATATTTT
>MU225395.1:456661-469934 GCA_018584345.1 Thuja plicata | reverse complement strand
TACATTGAGCAACCAGAAGGGTTTGTAGATCCAAACAAGAGGAACATGGTATGTAGACTTCACAAAGCCTTGTATGGATTAAAACAAGCTCCTAGAGCCTGGTATGAATGACTTCATTCCTATCTAATAAATATTGGATTCATAAGGACTAGTGAAAACAGTAATCTTTATTTGAAAGAAGAGATTGATGCTAACACTTTGATTGTTGTAATATTTGTTGATAACATCATATTTGGAAAAGTTGATATGCTATGCAAATCATTTTCTAATGAGATGAGCAAAGAATTTGATATGTCTATGTTTGGAGAGATCAAGTTATTTCTTGGTCTACAGATCATTCAACAAAGTGAAGGTATTTTCATTACACAGTCCAAATACATAAAAGAGGTCTTGAAAATATTCAAGATGGAAGATTCCAAACCAGTTGGAATATCGATGGCTACTGGATGTAAGTTAACAAAGGAAGACAAGACAACAGAGGTAAATCAGACTTTGTACAGATCAATGATTGGAAAACTCATGTATGTTGTACACACTAGACTAGATATTGCACATGCAGTAGGAATTGTTGCTAGACTTTCTACTAACCCCAGGGAATCACATATGACTGTTGTGAAAAGAATCCTAAGATATCTGAAGAATACTAAGGAATTTGGCTTAATACAAGCGAGATTTTGTGTATTAGAGGAAAGCAATGGAAGATATGGTTGCAAGAAGAGCTATTAGATCACCATTGGATTGGATGGCATTAATGAGGCAAAAGAATCATTGTCATCTAATAGCAAGATGGAAGTCAAGCCACAACCACAAACTTAAACTACAAACTTAAACTTCTATGCAAGTGAGGAGACCCAGTGGAGTGAAAGGCTCATAACTCTCTTCACGTTTTCAATAAATCAAGGACAAAGATGTAAAATTTTGAAATATACAATTATGAAATATAATGATGATTTTCAAAAGCAATCATCATAAATTTATAATAGTTGTCAATGAATTATTATATCAAGATTCTCATGATGTGATTTTGTAATCGCTTACGAACTCACTGGATACATTTTGTTTTTTTAATTTTCAAAAAATATTAAGCAATTTTTGAGTTGCCAAAGTTCGAGTCTACCAAACTTTTGTCTAGTCATACTCTGCCAACAATGGTCTCAAACATAGCTGAACTTTGACAACATAAAAACATTCACAGATTATCAAACGATTGCCTTTAACATATTAAAACTCGCCCATCGATTTACCAAGGGAACTTTGTTGTCCAACATAGTAGCCGTTAAATGTTCCTAAATTTTTAGTTTTCCACATTATGGCCTTCAATGGTTGATCTTGCATCTCTTTTTTGAGATGTTGCAAACCTTAACAGCTTGTTCTTGCATAACCCCAAAAAGACGTGTGCCCTCTTTGGTGTTTAGGGTGCCCATTTTAGCGCTTGTAGGTGCCTCGTTTGAAATTCTCTCACTGGGTTAAGTTGTTGATATTAATCAATCTCATATGTCCCTTAGACATCTAGGATCTGGAGTTCTAGTTCTAGTTCAAGCTCAAGCTCAGGCTTCAGTATTTCTTCAATGTACCTGTTTCTACTTCTATTTCTTGTGGCAGAAGCCTCCTGAACATCAGCGATAGTTATTTCTTCGTCGGCAAGCACAACTTCAAAGCTTGCTTCTACCTCTGTTATCATACTTGAAAATAAGAAGGAATACATTACACAGTATAAATCATAAAATTGCAACACATTATCAATATGTATCATAAAGAAAAACATGATTTCCTACACATTTGAGTAGAGCCTCTAATAGCAGCGATATTCTGAATACAAAATGTCAAAGGGACTTATGGCACAACAGTCAAGTTATACAGCCACATTGCCTAATGCCAATGCTCTACAAGACTAGAAAAGCAACAATCAAATGAGGCGTCATGAAAGACAAATCAAGTAACGTGTTATCCTAAATGATACATTTAATATGTTTTGATCCAGGTAAGTCTAGTAAGTCATGATGATATCGGAGATGACCTTCCTTGCCCTGATAACAAACTTCCTTTGTTGTTAATGAGGCTTAATAGAAGATATGATAAATGTACCGTCTTTTGAGGAGTCCTTCAAAAGCCATTTGAAATAAGTGTCCAAATAATGCGGTAAAAATAGATGGTGAGACATAAGCAATGTGTAACATGCCCTTGAGGTTAGAATTAAAGAGGCATATCTGCAGATCATCAAATACAAAAACACCACGTCTCAACCATCAATTTCTCAATTACAACAGTGTTCCATAACAATCAAATGACAAAAGTATGAGATCTTTTAGCTTTTCAATGTACATTAAATAGAAAGCAGTTTATGGTATTCCCGTGCATACAAATTTATTACTCTTTTAACATTCCCATGGTACTTTAAGAAAAAAATTATTCAATTTTACCAAGAATAAAATTACTAGTTCTCTTCAGCAGTTCTTTCATCATTAGAATATAATTGAGCAGTGGCCCCTTAACCTTTTTAACCAAAGTCTTGTGAAACTTAGAGGGCAATCTATCACAAATGCATCAATTGCGAAGACCATTAGATACCATCGGGTTATCTGTGTTCTAAGTCAATACCTGGCAAGAAAGCAGCCATGTTATGCAGCACGATGTGAAATGTCCTGATTATTGACACGTTTAACCTAATAAAAATTATAATATAGATTCTTCCGATGTAGGAGGTACAAAAGCAAAAAAATAAGACCAGTGGTGGCTTAAATTCAAGTGCTACATTTAATTTATCCCGAATACATGTTTAAAATTCTAAATTCTAAAAATTAGACATATTTAAGCTTTTCCAATAAATGTTCATTTTGTTTTTAAAATGCTTCATCTAGTGTATTCGAACTCTGCAGAGCAACAAAATATTAAAATGTAAGAGTCAACAAGAAAGTTATCTGAGAAGATGTGAAGAACATGCCTGTTAAGCATTCAAATTAAATTATGGAATTTGCCACACATTGCAGAGCCAGACCTAATTCCTGTATTTCTACTTGATAAAATATTGCAGCACATCGAATCACAAATTTTGGGGAGCCAAGAATCAAATTCTCGTGTTCACGACCATTGAAAATGTCATCCAAATTGCTGGTTCAATACTGAGGGGGTTTGTGCTTTAGTATTTACTGCAATGTTAAATGAACGCAGCCAGATTTTCTTTATATCCTGTCAGTTGCTCCACGAAACATTTGCTGCAACTGGAGTATTTGTTGTCTTTGTTCCACAGGTAAAGAATTTATCTGTTCAGGTGTAAGGCTCATTACTTGTTGCAATAAGGCTTTTTCCTGATCAGGTGATAACTGCATCTGTTTTAAAATAATGACAATGTTAGTAGCAGAAAAAAACACAATTCCTTGGACATTGTAGAACCAAAGAATGATTTACAGAGACTCACTTGAGAAATTTGTTGCTGCTGCTGTGGCACTGCTTGAGTTTGCATTTCACCAATTCCATGAGAACGAACAAGATTAGATCCTGCAACATCTGGGGGTCCAGTATTCATTCCACTTCCAATATTTCCAGTAGATGGTCCAACAGATTTACTCGTGCCTCCTATCATACCCCCACCTAAACCTGTTGGCCCTCCCATCCCTGTTTGAATGGCTGAAGGCTGAGTTCCACTAACACTATGGGTAACACCTTCAGGAGGAACTGGTGACCATGACGGAGTAGGGCCCATGCCACTCAAGCCTTGAACCATGTTAGGTCCTCTTCCAGTTTGGATCCCATGGCCCATTGCTGGAAGGTTACCATGACCACTGACGTCTGATCCAGCATGTGAAACAGGCCCAACCACACTCCCTGAATTCATCTGTGATTATTTGGATACAAAAAATCAGTCAGGGACGTCATTTGTATTAACTATTCAACGGAAGTTCTGAATGAAATGAAAATGATATAATCTTCTTGCCTGATACAGTTGCTGTGGAGGTGGATGGCTTGGCAGTGGAGGCTGGGCATGTGACTGGAAAGGAGTCCCCATGCTTGATTGTGCATTGCTTCCTGAGTGCTGTAAATTAAAATACCCAGATGACTTGTCAATTTGTAATGCTTGTGACAAGATAGTGTTTCCAAGAATGCAAAAGATATCACATTGCTTTCGTTTATAGCCTTGTTGAACCAAACATTATACCCAAGGCAGATCAATAATACACATATATTTTGATAAATTCTTCCAAATTTGCAAAATCCAGTACATTAACTAAATGACAGTCACCATACCTGAAACTTTGTTTGAGACTGGGGTTGCTGTGGAACAACTGATGGCTGAAAACCAATATTCTGAGCCTGCTGATTCTGCAGTTGATGCATAGGTGGCTGAAGAGGAGGCCGTGGCTGTTGTGGCAATGGTGGCTGCATTGGTTGATGAATCCCACCACTTGGTTGGCTTAAAGAATGTTGAGGTTGACCTGAGAGAACTGTAGGATGTTGAGGCTGCATTGGCAAATTTTGTGGAGCAGAATGAATGGGTAGATGCATTGGCAAATTCCGACCCTGAGGTGGTTGCTGCACAGGTTGTGATGTTGGTTGACGCGGCATGTGAGGCTGAGATTGTTGGCCTGCTTGCATTAGAGGATGTGTAGGAATGTGTTGAGGCCGTTGTGATGGTTGCTGCATTGCACTTTGGGGTTGTGACTGTGTTGTCACTGGCACCTGACCATGCTGCCCCACATGCATCTGTGACTGCTGCCGTGGTTGTGGTTGAATCTGCACTGGATTTGTTTGGCCCTGCTGCCTGGGTTGAACATGTCCCTGTTGGCCAGTCTGCATTTGTTGTTGAGATTGAGTGAGGGACTGCTGAATGTTAGGCATCTGAAATCAACACAGAAATTGCACAATGTCAAGTAATATTCAAAGTTTTGCAAAGACCATATGAGAAATGTACTGAAATAGAAGCAAATGCATACCACTTGTGGAGGTCGCACCATACCAAGCATTATCTGTGCCTGAAATACAAAAAAACACTTCTTCAAAACTGACGCAAAGAAGTGTAAAACTCTTAAAGAGAAAAAAATATATATCAGATAGCTAGTACACATTAGCTGCTCTGTAAAGTTATATTTTATACTATTTTATACCAATGCACTAAATAATGAAGAGTCTTTCTACCTTCCCTAATACTCTTAATGGTCAGAACCTAGTACACATTAGCTGCTCTGTAAAGTTATATTTTATACTACTGGTATAGATAATAATGGATTATGGTACTTCTTTTATTAATTAGAATTGGTGGTACAAATGGAGAGAAATATTCAAATGTAAAAGCTTGCAATAAGATAAGATAAATCTATATTAATGTCCAACAAAAGACCACAAAGGGTCAAAGGGACTGCCAAGTACATCAGAAAGGGGCAGCCCACAAAATGGACACCAAACGGTGCCCAAAGCATAAAGCAACAACTGAAATAAAAACAGAAAGAAGGGTCCAATGGAAAAGCGAAGAGATCCTCCCAAACCTGTGTTCCACGGGGACGCATCCCTTGCCCTGGAACCCCAGCTCCCGTCCCAAGTTCCGCTCCTGTCCTGGGTATGTAACGGGGACGCAGGGATGGGAATTTCCCGTCCCCTTTCCGTCCCTTTTTTGCCAAAAAAATGGGGATGTTTCCGAAATGGGTTTTTTAGGGGGGTTAGGAAACTTGGGGACAGTGTTAGGTATCGGGCACAGGGTAGCCATCCCCCAACCGTCCCCAGTACCTAACGTCGTCCCCTTTTTCCCAGCCATGAAAAATGTCGTTTTTTAAAAAGTGACTTTTTTCATTTTTTAATCATTGGGCGGACCCCACGTGGGTAGAAGTGTCATTTAAAAAGTATTATTTAAAAATTATCAAACCCTATTTGGAGGCTAAAAAGGTGAAGTCTTCATTTTTTCATTTCAACCATTCTTGGCAAGAAGAAAAAGAAAGAGCAGCAAGAAAGTTTTCAGTTTTGAGTTGCAAGAGGAGGGTTTGGCATTAAATCTTCTTCATTGCAGGTATGTGTCTCATCTTCCATTTGTTTTCATTTCATTTTACATTTGTTTTGCATTGTGCAACATATAAAGAGGGCATTTTGAGTGATTTTTTTTTCTTTTCGACTTGCAGCAGTGTTATATATTATAGTATTTCATAATAATGAGCAGCAACAATGAGAGTGAGGGAAGTGGTAGTAGTGATAGCATTGAAGTAGAAATTCAACAAACTCAACCTCAAAGAAAAAAGTGTAGTACTAGGGCAGCCATAGGGAGGATGTAGCAGGGCCAGCATCCTCTACCGCATTTGATTGCCCTTCTAAAGCCCTCAAAAAGCATGCAAGAGGCCCAAGAAACCCCAAGAACATCTCCTTCAATTTGCCACAAGAGTAGACAAAGATAAGAAAAAAAAATCCGAGGGTAGTGTGGAATGGAAGTGTCATTTGTGCATAAAACAATTTTTTGGCAGCTATACTAGAGTTTATTATCATCTTTTGTGGATAGGTGGTCAAGGGATCAAAGGTTGCAAAGCTATAACACAAGTAGAAAAACTTGAGGCAACTAGATTGCACATAGAGGGGGAGGCATCAAAACCAGGGACTTCAATAGAGCATGTGCAAGCAAGTTTGCAAACTTTGCAAGCTTTGAGTCAACCTTCTACTAGGGAAGAAAGTGCCACACCTACTCCCACTTCTAGCGGAAAGGGAAAGAGCCTTCTATAGGGAAGAAGAGTAAAAGAGAAACCAATGTTGCTGATTTATTTATTTTGCAAGCAAAAGAGAAGGCTGAAGAATCTATTGGTAGGTTTCTTTTTGCTCATGGCATACCATTCCATATGTCACGTTCCTCATTTTATAAACAAATGTGCAAAGATATCTATGTTGTTGGTCCCTCATTTGTACCACCTGGAGAGACAAAACTACACACCACTTTTCTTGATAAAGAGTATTCAAAAGTGAGCATTTTGATGGAGGATATGAGATAGATATAGTTGAGTGAAGGATGCTCCATCATCATGGATGGGTGGACCGATATCAAACATCGGCCACTCATCAATCTTATTGTCACTAGCACAGCGGGCTCTTATTTTTTTAGACCTATAGATTGTTCAGGGAAAAGGAAGGATGTAGCGTTCCAATTTTAGATTTTGAAAGATGCTATAGAAGAGGTTGGCCCTTCAAATGTTGTGCAAGTAGTCACTGATTCAGCCCAAGTGTGTAAGTTAGCTGGATTGATGGTAGAAGGTGCTTATAAGCACATTTTTTAGACCCCAGGTTGCGTACATGCATTGAACAACACCTTGAAGGACATTGGAAAAATTGATTGGATAAAAGCTATGGTGTCTGAGGCTAGAAATGTGCAAATGTTTATTTGTAATCATCACACATCTCTTGCATTATTTAGGATATTTTCCAAGAAAGAATTCCTCAAGCCTGTGGAGACTAGATATGCTAGCTACTTTATTTTGTTGGAGAGGATGCTTGAGGTCCAAGAGACCTTACAATCCATGGTGGTCAATGCAAAATGGAATAGATGGCATGAATCTAGCACACCGGATGGAAGAAGTGTGAAACAAAGAATCCTTGATGATAATTGGTGGTTCACAATGAGGTAAGAAACTTAGAAAATTGTTATTGTTGATTTAAAAAAAATATTTCTGATTTTAGCATTTGCTGATTTTATTATTTAAGAATTAAGAATTTTAAAATTTATGATGTTTCTAACTTGTAACTTGCTTGCATTTGCAGATACATTTGCTCCTTCATTGAGCCTATTGTGCGGGTCATTAGATATGTTGATACTACCTCTCCTAGTCTTGGAGAGATTTATGAGACCTTTGATAGCATGTTTGGGCAGATCAAGCATGTTATTCATGTCAGGGACCCTACTTTGGCATTTTATGAGGAGCATCTTAGGCCCATTGTGACGCGACGGTGGAACATTATGAACACCCCCCCTTCATATGGCAGCCTATGCTGTCAATTCTAAATGGTATGCACCGAGACCTGGGAAAGTGGCTCCATCTAGGGATGAGGAGGTGAGTCTCAAATTTGAAATCTCAAGTTTTCAATTTAAAATTATTTAATTAAATGTGAAATAGAAAGCTGCAAAGTTTTCAATTTAATTATTTAATATGTTTTTTATTTGTTCAACTCAGGTGAAGGAGGGCTTCTTCAAGGCCCTTGCAAAAATGTACAATGGAGATGATGCTGGTAAACCTCGGGGACAGTGGTTTGACTTTGCCAACCTTCGTGGTCCAACCTTTAGTAGACCAGAGGCAAAGACGGATAGAGCTACATTAGCTCAAAGAGACCCTATCGGATGGTGGACGTGGCATGGTAAGGATGTACCTGAGCTTAAAGTTCTTGTCATTTGTCTTTTTTCACAGGTTGCGAGTTTCTCTGTTGCAGAGAGGAACTGGTCCACCTATAGCTTCATCCAATCAATCAAGAGGAACAACCTTGTCTCTAAACAATCGGAGAAGTTAGTGGTTGTTCATAGTGCATTGCGGCTACAGGATCGGCAGAGTGTTTAGTATCGTCAGACTCCAGCATTACGTTGGGATGTTAATCCCGAGGATGCTATGCAGCTTGAGGAGGATGACACACCTCCAGGATTGCATGGGGTTCCATTGGATGAGGACCCTCAGTCTACCCCTACCAGTGACTCAGAGGCTGACTCTGATGGTGATCTTGATTTAGATTCCTAGAGGACAGCCATATATTTGGCATATATCATTTGCAGAGACATTATTGATTTGATTATTATGGACATCTGATTATGGAGTTGAACTTCTATGTTATTGCTTACCTGTTTAGTATTTTAGTTCGACTTCTCTTTATGTCATTTCATGTATGAAACTTGGCGCCTTTGGGCATTTTTGCTATATCTACACCGTATTTTTACAATGAAAGTATTTGAATTTTGTTAATTTGCCATGTATTCATTGTATTGAGCTTCTAATATGTCTATGGTGAATGGTTTGTCAATGTTATGATATGCATATTTGAATTCTCTCTATATATAAAAATTGGCTCTGAATAGTACAAGTACCGAAAACACGTCCACGTTCCCGTCCCTGAAACTCTATGGAGCATAGTCCCAAACCCAATTAAGGATTTCGAACTGCCGTGAAAAAAATTTGAACTGAAGGATAAACAATATGACCCGTCGAAATTATGGGTCGCCTCGGAATGACCCTAGATGAGAATAGTTGCTGCCAAAAAGAGCCTGTCCTGGGCCTCACAGATCTAGAATAAGTGGTGGGCCCAAGCTGACGCTTGGTACCGCACACTGAATGAATCCCAGTGAAGAAGGAAGTAATAAGCGAACACGGTGGAGGCGTCGTCGGATGTTGGTACTGAAGTGTGTGGTCCCAAAGCCTAAGGGCTTCCTGAAAGTAAAGTGCAAGGCATCTTTAGTTTGTATATTTGAAGAAGGTGGAGAGCGACTACGCCTCCCTAAAGAGGCAGTAGAACCTCCCCTTGATCTCGGAATATAGAGGACGGCAAAAGAGAAAGTGCTCCTCAGACTCCTCCCCAAAGCTACAAAGCTAACAAATCTTGTGCACTCTATCAATATGATGTTCGGTCTCACATCAAAGCCGATGTGAACCCGCTCTGAAAGAGCCACGAGGGATCCTGAGGGAATGTGGCCAGTGGTGGGATAAGTAGGAAGGGCGAACTATGAGTCCGTCCTTCAGATCCAAAAAGTTCTCTGCATAAAAGGTCATCATAGGACGAAGGCCCCCGTGGGGATTAACCCAAATAGTATGAAAGAACTGTCTGTAAATGTCATCTTTGATGCACCTATTCAGCTCTTGGTAGGGGGGAAGAAGATGGGGGGCATCAAGAGAGTACTAGATGGGAGGGAGGTGATCCATAGCAATCCCAATAGGCCCAAGAAGGGTTGAGGTCTCTGCAAACCATCCACGAGCCCGGCCAACGGAGTCAATGTAATGATCCATAGGGGATTCTGTGTTTATCGAGAATAAATGTCAATCGAAATTTGTCAAGTGTTTAATTCCATTGTTTGCCTGTACTTCTTGTCTAGAATTGTTTGATGGTACTGGTGAGTTTGGTATACACAAGTGATGCTAATATGTATTCCCAATGCCATGAGGATAATAAAAATAACTATAACATTGATATAGAGTATCCAATGGCAAACAAACAAGTAATATGCAGTGTCTAACAATTCATCACTTTTTCCTTAAATATAACAACACAATCTAATACAAGACGTGATAGTCCACTTGCAAGACATCTCCAATAAAGACATGTCGCCTTCCACCACACTAGAGTGCTAAACTGTTGCGTTAAAAGGAGTCAAGACTTCAACATTGAAGGGATGCTGGACGTTGAATGTTGTTGGCATCGAACACGGCTGGGGTTGTCTTCCCCTCACACGGTGTCGGGTCTCAGCTATTGAACGTGGACTGCTACTGGGTAGTAGTCGCTGCTGGGATTGTCTTCCGTTCACGTGATAAAGGACCTCAGCCTGTGGCCTGAGACTATTCTAATGACTGCCGAAGACGTTCTTTCCCAGCTCGGTGATTCCCATCCGTGAACTAGTGGTCTGTCATATGCACGCACCCTCACCAAATCACCTTGCTCTCACTGCAGATTGAAGTCGTATGCCAGCAAGTCGAACACTAGTCAGAAATCACAGGAGTGGAAATCCGATTACCCAACTGTGCATCCAGTGGTGTGACCGTTTGTAAGAAATAAGACTTTGTCTGCCGTTAATAGTTGGGAACTGCTCCTCACGCGATATTGGAAGATTACTCTCTGATCAAACGCAATGTTGGGCTCACGTTCAATATTGGTGATGAGAATAACACAAAACTATAACTGCTTACTAAAATGCTTTGCACGATTTCCTTTTACATGTGCCTGGCTAATGCTTTCTTTACCACGATTATAGTCCACGGACATGAAAGAGCTCAGCCGCTAGAGTAATTCCCAAACTGAGATACTAAGACCACGTTTTGATTCAAATATGAATTTTGTATGAATCCATCAACCATAGAAGGCCAGGTTTGCGTCCAACCTCCACTATCTCTCAAGGGTTTGCGTCCTTAGAGAAATATCCAATCACAAAAGTAACCTGATATTAGCTTATCTTGGTTTTATAATATTCATGGTCCTTTTCCCAAGGAGTGTCTTTTGCTTATAAAACCTCGAATTGAGGGAAAACACTGAAAACTAAGCAATGTGGGATAAAGGCACTCACTTAAGTCACTTAAGTTAATAATATAAAGTAACTTTAAGTCATAAAGTGACTTTTATAATCTCACTTTATAAAATAAAGTGACTAAACTATAGAAAAGGGGTCCAAATAATTAAATATTCGGCCATTGAAGCCTGTGACTGGCTGGTATCCTCTGGTATTCGCCCATTAGTCTATCCAGATAGGGAGATAGACTAATCAAGCGCCATAATGGCCTATTACGGAGAAGGGGACATTACAATCAATAGAAGCAGCAATAGACTCTGAAGAACAGTAGGTAAGGTAGGGGTATCTGTGACGCCCCTCACCCAAATCAACAAAGCCCCGAATGCGGTGAAGGTACCAAACTAAATCAAATATTGCCTCAAGCTTGAAGGGACGTGCCCCAAACTTTGCAAGAATAATGTTGTGTGGAATGGATTGCTTGCACCGGATGATGTGCCCAAGGAGAGTCTGAACCTGCTCGACAGAGGCCCAATCAGAAACCAACAAAGGACTCCACACCACTGAACTATAAAGAACAATAGGTCTGATAAGTGTATCCATAAGTCATCTTGGACAAGGTGTCCTGGAAATGGTGTGGGAAACACTGTCGCTCTAGGAGGGCCAACTAACCATACCCCTTATTTATCCGCGGCTGAAGGGTGGGTCTCATGGTAAAACGTGGTCCCGAAAACTTGACCCCCAGATATATATGTATGAGGACGAGATCTCCACCTCCAAACCCATGAAGATGAGGTCTTACGAGCATTGAAGACCATCACCTTGGGTCTTCCCCAAATTAACTGTCAAATGTAGCATCTCGCAAAAGGACGCAAGATCATCCACCTGTCTCTGTAAACCCTCTGGAGAGGAGGCTAAAAGAACGATATCATCTGCAAATAACAGAATAGATATCAGAACTTGGTGAAGAAGGCAACCGTCCCCAGGAAGAATGTGGTCCTGAAGATACCTCTCCAGTTCATCAATGTAGATACCGAAATGAGTAGGGGACAAGGGGCAACCCTGCTTAATCCCAATGGTGCTCCTGATGAAGTTTGAAAACCAAGAAGGGGTCTTGAGACGGCCCAAAACTGTCTCGTAGAGTCTCATGATAGCTGCCAAAAGAGTCTTTGAAATACCAATATCCCGAAGCCTCTGGAAAAGGGTCGTCCTAGGGACAGAATCAAAGGCTTTGCAAAAGTCAACGAAGCAACCGTACACCTTCGAGGAGCGATGACGCGCCTCCTCAATAATACCCCGAAGAGTCAAGATGTGATCCATATTCTAATAATCCGGTCTGAAACCTGCTTGCCCCTTAGCACGGATGTGACGGCAATCCAACACTCTCAATAGAATAATATGAAGAGTTGTGGCATACAACTTGGAGATGTGCCCGACCACGATGAACCTATAATTATTTGGGTCTGAGGCAGGGCCCGCCTGGTGAATCGGATGGATGATGTGGTGCGCCCAAGAGGGGGAAGCCTGTGCAAACAACAAGGTTGAAGAGATCAACTAAATAGGACCCCAAAACTGTGAAGTCGTGCTAAAAGAGCTCGACCTGAAAGCCCCTCCTCGTCAGGCGCCCTGCTAGAGTTCGTAGCTTTGACCGCCTCCCTGATAGTGGTATAGGAGAAAAGGTGAGAGTGAGGGGGGTTGCGACCTGCAAGGGGTGCTGACCAGGGACGTCATAGAGCTCAGAGGTTGGGAAACTAGTGAACCGTAATCAAGCTCGGGGGGAAGGGGCTATGGCGGGGAAAGAGGGTACGCCAGAAAAATTTGGGGGATCTGTGGAAGGAGGCAAGAGGGGTACATCTACGGTGGGAAATGTGAAGACATTTCTTATGGCGGAGGAGCTAGCGATAGGTCTTAAAAGAGGTGTATGAAGGGTGGTGGAGCATTAAGGCCGACTGCAGGATCCGATGAGAGGCCTTACAATCCTCATCGTATCATTTGTTCATGGGGCACGTGTTCTTAGGCCTGGGAGGGGGGAGCTGGGGAGTGGAGAAATGAGGGAAAGAAGACACAATGGCCTCCCATATGGTTGCAGACAGACGAGAGAACATGGTGGCGACGCACCCCAAAGTGGAG
>MU225395.1:440661-456476 GCA_018584345.1 Thuja plicata | reverse complement strand
GGATAAACGAAGTAGCGCATGGTCGGCTAGAGAGAGGGGGGTGAAAGAGAAGTGGCTAATGGAGGAGATGAAGGACTGTCGGGATAGAACGTAATCCACCACGCTAGTACCACCACCATGTGGCCTGCACGTGAATAAGTGTGATCCAGAAAAACACGATACCCATTAAGAACCACTAGATCCAAAGACTCACTGAGCTGTAAAAGATGTCTGCCATATTTGGTCAGGGGACCATCTACATCCTCGAAGAACTTGTGTAGCCCCATAAGAGCCTAATCCAAATCCTTAATGCATAGAGTCAACCGCCCTGTTGTGGAGGGGAGTTTGTGCCATTTGAGTCCTGGCGTTGAAGTCCCCAAGGAGAAGAACTTCCCCAACCGTAGAAAACTGAGTGATGTCATAAAGGTCAAAGAAGAGGTCCCCGTCAGGGCCACTGTGTATAGCATAGTGAGATGACGCCAGAGGAAAGTAGCAAACCCTAAAAAAGATGTCTCTAACCCGCGCGGTCGTACAACATAGCTGGACCCACATGAATCTAGTAGAGGCGTCTGATAGGACAACAGAAACCAAACCACGAAATTGGTCACTAACAAGACAAGCAACCCCTCCCAAACCACGAACCCCACCAAAACTCCTAGTCTCATTCATCAAAGTTGAGATCAAGTGAAAACCAGAAAATGTAGGGAGAGTTCGTACAGGGCTCTGCTAAGTCTCGGTGAGGAATAACAAATTCGAGGAATCTAGAGCATCTAGGAGAAGACCAGGTGAGGACCAAACTGAACCATTGCAGTTCCAGCATCTAACTTGTAAAGCATGAATTCACTAACAAGACAAGCAACCCCTCCCGAACTGCGAACCCACCAGAACTCCTAGTCTCATTCATCAAAGTTGAGATCTAGTGAAAACCAGAAAATGTAGGGAGAGTTTGTACAGGGCTCTCATAAGTCTCGGTAAGGAATAACAAATTTGAGGAATCTAGAGCATCCAGGAGAAGACCAGGTGAGGACCAAACTGAACCATTGCAGTTCCAGCATCTAACCTATAAAGCATGAATCGTCAGAATACCCACCGCATCCCAACGCTTGGAGCATCATTTCGCGATCGTAGTTGCGGGTCTGGTCTACCAACCAGGAGGAAAACTATCTCGAATCGCCGCCCTAAGATTCCTGATCACAGCCCACATGTTGTCCTATTATGCAGCAACTACAAGAGCTCTAGCATGTTTCAATTCTGTGACCTGGGATTTCATAAGATCCTCATCAAGAAAAATCTTTGACGGTAGAGGGAAGAGTTTCCTACGTGCTTTGAGCACACGTAACTTGTATGAGAAATTGTGAAATCGTAGAAACATGGTGGAATCATATCCAACCAAAGCCTTATCAAGGGATATGTCAGGAAGCTCAAGTTGATCACATAGACATGCATATGCAACATCCAAAGTGTCGGTGGTGATGTGCGGGAGGCCACGAACCTTTAGATTGAGTTCTCTTGTTCTTCTTACTCTTTATTCTGCTAATTTGGAGTGGACCAATGCCTCAACCCCAGCCAGAGGAGTATCCCCACCTTTACAAACTGAAGCCTGCAACTTCAGTTGTCTCTCTGCCTCTGATTTAAGTGTGTTTTGCTTGTTGTCAAGTCCGGATTGCCTTGCTTGCAACTCGGTAATGATAGGATTAACAACCCCCTACACTGTGAGGAGCTGACGGAGCTCACTATTCTCTGTTTTGACAAGGGAGAGCCTGCTGAAGACAACTTGTACTTCACCTTTCAGCATTTTATTCTCTGTCTCCAAATTGCATACCCTCTCCACTAGCTCGAATAGTGTATTATCCGTACTCTTTATCAATAAAATCTCTTCCTCCAACTTACTAACCTATACCAGTAGTTTTGTGGCAGCCGTATCTGTTGTTTTCCTCTTATATGTGTGTAGACTAAGGGAAGTCTCCGATGGATCCATGGTGGACAGAGGGAGGAGAACGCAGACAATTTTGAAAGCTCAAGAATAAATCAAGAATCCTATAGTCAGCAAAATTCCTTAGATGAAGGGGGGAATTCCTCAGAAAATTACAAACAAACATAGAGGATCAGAAGAGAAAAATATCAAAAAATCACAGAGGAACAGAAAATCATCATATCATCAGAAAACCAAAAGAACAAAAGATCATCAAATCCTCAAACATCGTAGCCAGAACAGCGGATCATAATAATTAAGATGTGCAGAGGATCAACAAAGCTCAGAATATCATAAGATCGGAAAACTCAGAAGAACAAAGGATCAGCTAAGTTTGGAAGAACACATGAAACTCAACAGATCACATGAAGATCGGAAGATCATATGAAACGTAGCCAGAACAGATCGAATGTCCAAATGTAGTAAAGCAGATCACATAGAATGTAGATAGCATGAAATGCAGATCACATAGCATGTCGAAAGGTAGATCACAAACTCAGAAGATCAGAAAATCGGCTGACTTAGAAGAACAAAAGAACAAAGGATCACATGAAACTCAACAAATCACATGAAGCTCGGAAGATCATATGAAACGTAGCGAGAACAAATCGGATGTGACCGGATGTCCAAATGTAGAAAAGCAAATCACATAGCATGAAACACAGATCACATAGCATGTAGAAAAGCATATGACAAAGCATGAAACGTAGCATGAAGATCGAATGTCCACATGTTGAAAAGCAGATCAATTGAAACGTAGCCAGAACATAGGATCAAAAACTCGAAAGATCAGAAAATCGGCTAACTCAAAAGAAAAAGAATAGAAGAACAAAGGATTAGCAAAGAAAAGCTTGGAAGATCACATGAACGTCGTAGCCAAAGTATTAGATGTCGTAGCCAAAGGAGAAACTGATCAGACACCGTAACCAAAAGCCAGAAGGAAAGAAGATGAGAAGGTGAGAAGATGATCCCGTTAAACCCTAGATCCCCTTGCCGAATGAGAAAGAATGCTCAGAAGAGAGAGTCAGGAAAGAGAAAGACAAATATCATCATCGCTTCAAGTCCTCGCGTCCAGTCTTCTACAGATCGTCTTTCAGATCATCATCAGATCTGATCATCATTGTCGTGTTGAGAGCTCGCATCGGATGAGATGAGAATTGTTGCGGATGATCGTCGCGGATAATTGTCGCAAATAGGGATGTTCTAATCGTCGCAGATGTTCGTCGCCGATGTTTTGTTTGTTGGATGTTATATCTTCGCAGATCTAAAGTATCTTGTGTGTTATTTTGTTCAATTTGTCAGGAGAGTGTAAAGTCTCAAAGATAGAGAGTTGCAACATAAATTCCATACTAATGGCAATACTACAATGGAGAGAAAAGTAACAGCTATTCTCAAAAGATTTAAAATGTTTGCTTTAGATTTCCACACCATGTGTTGTCCAGATGCAAAGACAGATACAATAGAAAAAACAAAACTATGGGCTTGCTTTCCCTACATCATGCAGTGAACCAGAATCATGTAGCTCCAGTAATGTTACTAGAATTACATTAAATAGCATCCAAGGATAGTGTTACAATTATAACAAAAATATAGCAAATTGCTTATAGGGGATCAACAACAGGGATATATATATATATATATATATATATATATATATATTCGCTTCATTCCTTGTCATTTGTAACAATAGTATAAACAAAATAAAGTATTGGATGTTTTGCTTCAAATAAATTTGGGCATTTAATTGTGTGCATTTATGTCAACAAAATTATAAATGCTCCAAGAAATTTTCTTTTGATTTTGTTAGAAGAATAGTGCCTCTAAACATGTGAACCTCACACTAAAGATCTCAAAGATGGTATTGTCTTTGATTTTGTTTGTCTGTATTCATTATTCCTTTCTTTCTATAACTATCCAAAGGCAACTTAGGGCACATATGTGACCTGAAGTACCCGTAGGTTAGGCATTAGGATTATACCTATAACAGTTATCCATGAGACTAATCTTACCATTTACTGGTTTTTATGGATAACCAAAGGAAATTGGGCACGATCAAGCAAAATACTGAATTCTTTTCTCCATGTCTCTTTTTGTGCTTTGAAATTATCCATTTTCCTCAAGAATTATTGATTTTCCCAACTGCTTATACAACTCCTGCAACCATACTTGTAGTAAGGGTTTTGAGTTTTGCTTGTCTTGGCGTGGTATTTTTCTTGTTTTGTGCTATGCCTTTTCCTGGCAGCAATGAAGGTCCTTTCATGGAATGTCAGGGGCTGCAATGCCCCTAACAAGCTTCGTGTGATTAAGAGATGTCTTGATCAAGTGAGACCAAATGTTGTTTTCTTGCAAGAGACTAAGATTAAGATGAATGATGTAGAACGGTTTTTGAAATGCTTTTCTAGGTGGAAGGGAATCCTTGTTGAAGCAGAAGGTGCTTCCAGGGGTTTAGGGGTATTATGGAATGACAATACAGTGGATGTGAGAATTCTGGATCAGGGGAGCAATTGGCAATGGATGGAGGTTTGCTCTAAGCAACTATTTGCTAGATTTTATGCTATAAACATATATGGACCTAATCGTCCTGCCCATAAAAAAGCTTTATGGCAAGATATTTTTACTATTTTAGGTAATCATGCTAAGGAGCTATTTCTTCTTGGAGGAGACTTCAATGCCATTCTTAGTTCTGCAGAGATAAAAGGGGGTTTAGGCTAGGCAGGGCAAAGTCAAAAGGACTTGCTAATTTTATAACTATGAATGGCTTATTAGATGTGGAACTTTGTAATGGTGACTTTACCTGGACAAATCGAAGAAGTGGTTTCCTAAATATTGCAGAAAAATTGGATAGGTTCTTAATGGATGGACGGTGGGAAAGCATAAACTGGATTTTTAATGCAGAGATCCTACTCTTGACAGGTTCGGATCATTTCCCTATCTGTTTTAGGATTCGGGAGGATTCTACTCCTGAAAGATTGCCTTTTAAGTTTGAGGCCATGTGGCTTCATGCTGACAAATTTATGGACAAGATTGCTGAGTGGTGGAAGAAGGCACCAACAAGATTAGGTAATAAGGCTTTCATCTTTTTTAAGAAACTACAATTCTTGAAAGAGCAACTGAAAACCTGGAATAGGGAGGAATTCAGAAATATTTTTGTTGAAAATTTTTAACTTGAAAGTGAATTGGCTGATTTGAATAGAAAGGTAATTGTTGAGGTAATGGGGGAAGAGGGGTATCAGATGGAGGCAGGATTATCAAAGCAATATGCTGAAGTTCTGGCTAGAGAGGAAGTGTATTGGAAACAAAAGTCAAGAGAAACTTGGTTGAGACAAGGGGAAAGAAATACTAAGTTCTTCCATAATTCTGTTAAGGTTAAGAGATCCCAAATAGAATATTTTCTATCCAAGATAAAAATGGACTTATCCTACAGGAGGAAATTGATATTAAGAAAGAAGCTGTGGATTATTTTTTTAATATCTTTGCAGGGGAATGCTCGAATGTGTCTAATGTTGAGGAAATCATGGATGTTATTCCTAGGTGTATTTCGGAGGCTCAAAACTCTGCTTTGATGAGACCGGTCTCCAAGGATGAAGTAAAGAATGTTGTGTTTAAGTTGGGATGAGATAAATCACCAGGGCCTGATGGCTTTTCAGCCATCTTCTTTCAGTAAGCTTGGGAGATTGTGGGTAACGAATTATGGGAGGTTGTGGAAGAATCAAGAGCCAATGGATTTATCCTGAAATATTTTAATAATACCTATATTGCCCTGATCCCAAAAAAGGTGAAAGAGTCTCCTTTGATGATTTCCGACCTATTGCCTTATGTAACACTACATACAAGGTCATTGCTAAGGTGATGGCTAATAGAATAAAAACAGTGCTTAACTCAATTATATCTCTAGAACAAACTGGATTTATGCCTAACAGATCCATCTTTAAAGGAGTTATTGTAGCTCATGAGGCAATCCACTCGGTCAGAGCTGCAAAATCAGAGAAAATGATGATCAAGTTAGATATCAGGAAGTCTTATGATAATGTGAATAGAGAATTCTTATTGAAGGTGTTGGAGAAATTTGGTTTTTGGGAAGGATGGCTCAAGTGGGTTGGAAGTTGTATAAGTACTCCTAGAGTCTCAGTTTTGGTGAATGGGAGCCCTCAAGGCTTTTTTGATACTACTAGAGGGATTCGACAAGGGGACCCAACTTCTCCTTTCTTGTTTATCATCCTGGCTGAAGTTCTGGGAGGGACCATTTCGAGTAAAAGGATGATTGGTTTATGGAAAGGTATTACGGTGGCGGAAGGCCTTGATCCATTGTCCCACTTACAGTTTGTTGATGACACATATCTAATGGGGGAGGCCTCAGCAAGGGAAGCAAGGTTAATGAAAACGACCATTGATAAATATAGTGCAGCTTCAGGTCAGCATATCAATTGGAATAAATCTGAGGTATTCTTCTTTAACACTGCTGCAAAGAAGCAAAGACAAATCTGTCGGATTTTAGGAATGAGGGTAGGGAGGCTGCCAGGCAAATATTTAGGTATTCAATTGTTCAGTGGGGCATGCAGGTCAAACTTATGGAAGGATCTTTTGAATAGTTGTATCAAGCATCTTGAGGGCTGGAAAAGCAAATGACTATCCTCGGCAGGGAGAATTCTAATGCTGCAATCTATAATTTCGGCTACACCTATCTTTTCTATGAGTTGTCTTAGACTTCTTAAGAAAGTTATAGGTTTTCTAGAGCAAAGGATGAGAATTTTTTTTTGGAATGGTGCTAATAGTGATGACAAAATCCCTCTCCTCGCTTGGGAGAATATCTGTAAGGCTAAAGCTTGTGGTGGGGTCGAGTTAAAAAATTGGCATTTGATGAATTTCGCATTAGGTGCTAAACTAGTGTGGAGCATATATTCTTATCCAAACATGCTATGGGCCAAGATTCTTAGAGCAAAATATTTGGACTCAAATGAGCCTAATAGAATTCTAACTATTAGAAACCCACCTAAGGGTTCTGCAATGTGGAATTTTATCTTAGATTGTAGGAATGTTATTACTGACCACTTGACTTGGTAGGTTGGTAATGGGAGGATGGCCTGCTTTTGGAAAGACTCTTGGAATGGCTATCCCGCATTAAAGGATAATGTTGTTTATTTAGATTTGATGATCTTAATGTCAGAAAGATGGGTGAGAAGGTCTCAAATTATATGGAACTGAAGCCAACACTTATAGGCCAGCAATGGTGCTGGAAAGATATTACTCAATTAGGACTCACCAATCAATAGGAGATGTTGATGCACTCTATCTTTCAAAATAGGGAAGTTGTCTTGACTAATAAGGTTGATACTTTAATCTAGTGTGCAGCAAAGAGTGGGTAATACTCGGTGAAGCTAGGTTATATATTGTTGGATAATGCGGATGCTATTTCAGGATGGCCAACCAAGTTATGTTGGGGTAACGAATGTCTCCCGAAAGCAGGGTCCTTTGAATGGTTGGCTATTCAAGGCAGGATTTTAACTGGGGAGAGCAGGAAAAAATATGGTTTTATTGGACCCACTAAATGTGCTCTTTGTGATAAAGCTTCGGAGGATATCAATCACTTGCTTGTGCAATGTGAATTTGCAAATGCTTACTAGGATATGCTGAAATTCAAGTTAGGTTGGTCAGGACCCTTATAGAATAGTATCAAGGAGGTCTTTATGGGATGGTCGTTGGCACAAAGGACATATGTGGTATCTAAAGTGTGGCAAATTAGTCCCTCAATTATTGTTTGGGAGTTGTGGAAGGAGCGTAATCGTAGAATTTTTCAAAACAAGATAGAGCCTTTGGAAAGGATAAAAACTAGAATTAATTGTACAATTGAAGAGGTTATGGGGTCGGCTACTTCTTTCATTAATTCTTTTGTTCCTTACACTGTTGAGGATAAACACATCCAAGATGAATGGCCCAATATAAAGATTCGGTTTAGGAACTTGGGAAGAAAGAGTGGTGTTGGTCTTCAAAAAGTTACAGAGGTAAAATGGGAGAAACCTGAGAAAGGATGGATAAAGGTGAACTTTGATGGGGCGGCAAAGGGGAATCCTAGGCCTTCGGGGGCAGGTGTGATAGTTAGAGATTGGTTTGGAAACACACTAGCTTGTGTTGCTCAGAAACTGATGGATGGCACAAATAATATGGCTGAAGCCAAGGCAGCTCTACTAAATCTTAGGGTTGGCAAACAACTAAATTTATCCAAGGTTCATTTGGAAGGGGACTCTAAAATCATCCTTCAAGCTATTCAGAAGGGTGTGTCTCAAACTTGGCACCTACAAGGTCTAATTCTTTCTATTAAGGAATTACTATCTTTCTTCAAAGATTTCAAAATTAGTCATGTAAAGAGAACAGGCAATGTGGAAGTTGATATTCTTTCTAAATGGGCTCTCTTTCAACAATTTAAATGAATTAAGGTTTGAAGACTTTAGGTCTTCAAAGATAGAGTGAAAGTTTAAAGTTTTTGTACTCAATGGCGCCTTAGGTTAAAGTTGTGCATCATCTGTCATTTTCCTAATGAAGATCCTTTTTAATGTTTTTCAAATTATTTTTATTATTGGTAAGTGGCGGAGCCGATTGTGTAGCTTGGAGAGATCATGAAAGGAATGACGACGGTCTACCCTCTTGTGTACTTTTCCTTTATGATGTGACTAGTGCTGAGCGGCAATTTATTGTAGCCATAATTTCGAGAAGTGAAGTGAAGGAAATGGAAAGCTTAAAGGCAGAGTGGTTTTCAAAACAACTCAGATTAAAACTGAGTGCTTGATTCTCTATTCAAATTTCTCAAAAGGTTTTGAAAGTCGGAGTGATGGAGGCAACGATTTATGTAGACACTTCCAAACAGCAGAAGGCGTTTAGAGGGTCGGTGATGATAGAAAGGCTTAGAGGCTTGATTAAAATTAAGGAGGAACTAGTGGTTGTAGCAGTTTGTGATGTGTTGGGTTCTTTCTTCATGGAGCGGAGGCTAAAATGGAGAGTGAATCTGGATATTATCTCCATGCTCATTGCTTGGGGGTTGGAAACTGGGAAAGATATTATGACGGTAAAGAGAATGGTTAAATTTTTGTTTGAAGATGACATGCTTCTGGAATTGGATTCCATTTTGGAATGGGCTATCCCTGGGCTTGGCTCTGATATTTCGGAGTACTTCAAGGACGAGGAGGAAGCTAGGGTTTATGGGCTTGTGCCCTTTGTAAGGTGGTGAGGAAAAGTTAACAAAGGCGCTTTTTGGGCGGACAGTGTAAGGGCATGGGCAAAGCTGGAAAGGGCGGTTGCAGAGCATGCAGAGAACACGATGATGGAGCCAAAGGTTTTCAGGGCAAAGATTTCGCGTAAAAAGAGAACCAGACAAGATGTAAGAGGTCGTTTTGGTCTTTAATAGATGATCTTTGGTCTGTGTTTTTTGAAATTTTGAAATGTTTAGAAAAAATGAAATTTTGAATTTGGTGGTCATATTACTTTGTCCATTTTTACCTCTACAGCAAATTTTAGTAGATGGGTTAAACATTAAATGGATGTTGGATTCGCTTGTTTGAAGCTTGGAAACCAAGTTGATGGTTGCATGCGGGGAACATAAACCTGCATTATGTGTAGGCTTGTTTTTTTATCAGAGAGCCCAAGACAACAGTGCCCTGATTTGATGGTGGTGCGATTAAGGGGATGACTGAGGAATGTTCGTGGGTGTGAATGCACGACGTCCGAAAAGACAGATGGGTGAATGGCGTCATTGATAAAGACTTTTATGTCTCTTATCAAGTTGTAACTCTGTTATTAACAGATATATGTATAGGATATAGCGCGAGATGCTAATATAATGTAAAAGGTTGAGCTATATGCTCCCTATGGTGGTCAGTTCAACTTTTAGCTGTTTAGATTAGACTTTGGAGTAGGCTGAGCTATTGGCTCCAGTGGGCAAGATCTTAATCTTTGTTTATTATTGTAGACTTCTTATGAATACTGATGTGTTTTCCTTTGATTATTAATAAGCCCAAAACTTGCTATATTTATTGAGTCTCAAGGCAAACCGGTTGAAATGAGGCTGCTAGACTCGGGAACCGAATACCTGGTCAGTCTAGTCGGACTCACCAAACTCAGAAAGTCTAGTTGGATAAACTCGGCCTGATGTGGTCAAGGCAGTAGCAAAACCTTCAAATGAAACCCATGTTGTTATCAAAGCCACCCATACATTTATGATTTGTGTGGAAAAAAAAGATAAAAAAAACTAAGCCAACCTCAATAGACAAAACCTTCATCCAAATGAGAATGGTTATCTAGAAAGACAAGTCCAGTGTCAGAACTACCAACGGCAGTCAAATATGCATTTACCAATTGGAAACAAAACACTTGGGCCCTAAGATCTGACATAAAGATGTAGCGGCAGGGATCCAGGAGTTCCACACAAAGAGGAAGCCATGGTGGCCAAAGTCATGCAAAAGTTTGATTTGTTAGCAATTATCAAAAATGGATTTTTGGTTTCTTCTAGAATCATACAAATCCAATGAGTTGCCTCTTCAAGAAAGGGCATTATGTGATGACAATAAACATGGTCTTTATTGGTCGTGCAAAAATCCAATTCGTTAGTAATTATCAAAAATGCATTTTTTGGTTTATTCTAGAACCATACAAATACGACACATTGTGTCTTCAAAGCAAGGGCATTATGTGATTGATATACACATGGTCTTTATTAGAAGCTTACAAATAAACTAGATAAGATTTCATAATGATCATAGCCGCACACACAGATTTGATAATGGTACACAAATAAAAAATGGAGTCATCTTGTGACTTGACAATAGCTGAGAAAAGATTGGACATATAGGAAATTATATAAGAGACAAATTGCGATCTGTAATATCAAGTAGAAGCAGAAATCTGAAAAAAACTCGATTAATCAAAAATCAGGGCTAGCACCGATTTTTTGCCCAAAAAATCGAAAAAAAAAAACAATCAATGGTGGTCAATGATTTTTTGGTAAAAAAACAAGATTAAATCTAAATTAAATCGGGTTTAATCGCAGTCATCGAAAACCCTAAACTGCACAAAAAAGTCTCTGCAAACCCTAAAATGCGCCAAAGGAATCTCCACTATTTCTTATAAAAACAGTGCACGGAGACTGGAAATCACAGAGGCCGGAAATCACACACAGACTGGAAACGAACAGAAACCAAAGATAGATGGCATTCATGCATTCTAAATATTCGAAAAAAATATTATAATATTTATAGAATTCTTAGCCTGCATGGGTAGCAAAGTTGGCTTGAGGTTGTGAGTAGTTCCCCATGGTCCCAGGTTTGAATCTACTCCCAAGTTTAAGAGGTGGGACATCTTGCGGGCGACTGATCTCACCCTAGCTCACAAAGGTACCCAAGATATGGGCTGCTGGTTGCTGAGCTAGGACGCGGGGATAACTCCCACGTATAAAAAAATATATTATAGTTCTGAGTACTCGGCGAGTTTTAAAAACCTGCCAAGTTTTTATGCTCTGCGAGTTTTTCAGACTTTAACTCGCGAGAAAAACTCGCCGAGTTTTTGAGAAAAACTCAGCCCCCACTTTGCATAACTGCATAAAGCAAAAAAAAACGGCACAGTCAAGTTCATTTTTATGTTGAGGGGGAAAAATAACTCTCGACACCTTTGCACAATTATAAGTCATTTTTGGCTTTGTGGGGCGCTGCCCCTCGACCCTGCCCTATATCGCGACAGGGAGCACGCAAGGGGCGTTGACCCGATGCAAGGGGTGTTGCCCCTTGATCCCAACTTGGGGGCGCTTCCCCCAAACCCCCGTTGAAAAAGCCTCGGGGGAAGCTACGCCGATAGAAGCGGGAAAAATTAACCTCCGAGTCTAATTAGGCTCCATATAACAACAGTCACGTCCCCTAGTTGTACTAGACCCTCTAGTTGTACCTCTCTGTTAGTTTTTACTAGAGCTAGGAAGAGGAAGATGTAATTGCAAATTTGTAATGATGTATTTACTTTTAGTTTTACAGAAACTATTTACTATATTTCTTCAAGCCATCAACATTCCTCATGAGAATGTGATTTTGTACCCACTTTGCGTTTAAATATATCTAGACTCAGCTTGTTTCTTTTTTGTTCTCATTAATTGACTCATTGGATGCATCTTCTCATTGAATTTTGCAAAAAAGATGCATTTCTAATTAAATTTATGCAGTTTTCCAGTTCCTTAGTTTTTTGTCGAGCTTTTCTGAAAACTAGCAGAGTTTTTCCCGAATTTTTTCAAGCCTTGGCAAGTTTTTGCCGAGTCTAAGTTTTCCAACTAATATTATAAAATTATAATATTTATAAATATTTTGTAATGTATTTATAAATATTATGTATTCTGTAAATATTATAAATTTTTTGTATATTATAAATGTATATTATTGTAAATTTGTATAAATATTTTGTATATGTATTCTATAAATATTTTGTAATGTATTGGATATAAATTCATTCTCAAAATATACAAAATACATATTCGTATGTATTATGTATATTTTCCGTATATTTATATATTTTTTCGGTATAAATTTATATCCAATACATATAAATTTATAAATTTACATCCAATACATATAAATTTATAAATTTACATACAGAATAAATGTATATTCTGTATATATCTATGCTATGGAAATGCTTTTTAATTTTTTTTTTAAATAGTTATTGACTATTTTTCTTCAATTTTTCAAATTTTTTTGTAAATCCATTTTTTCCCTATCTTTTCAAAAAATCCTACTCCTCTGATTTGCCAATTTACTCCCCAAACAATTTATGCTTCTATGTCAAAAAGTCTATGATCTTGTTCAAATCCCAAATCTGACCAAATGTTCCAGACAACACAATTTTTTTGTTGGAACATGAGTACACATATGTAAGAGCAAATAATCAAATTGCTAAAATACAGTAAACTAGCGTTCATTTAATCAAACATATTGTTTAGTATGTCTTTAAAGTTGATTTAGTGAAGGATGCATGATAAAAGTTATAAATTGTTACACAATCTTCATATTTCATGGTTTTTCGATTTGCTGAGTCTTAGCTGAGTCCAAGTCCAACCCCAAATCGTGTAATTATGGTTCCAAGAGCTAAAATAAGAAGAGTGCCATGAAAAACAAAAGCATTTATTCTGTGGGGATAAATTTCTGAAAGGATGGCAACATCATGACCACCAAGAAAAAGGTGCTAGCCCTTCCAAGGTCACAATGATGGAAGGAAATCAATGCCAAACACAATCTGGAATGAGGAAGTTTTTGGGTAGGCACAGAGGAGATATAAGGGAGAAATGATATAGGACAAACAAAACCAAAGTGTGAACTGTGAAAAAAACCAAGTTGTAAAGGTTATATGAAAATATGCTCGGAATAATGTGGTTGCAATAAGATTTTAGGGTGAATTGGCATTAGAAAACAAACAAGAGGTATATATGTGTACACACGTTGGCCAGATATAGGGTGTGATTCTGTGTGGTGGGGCATTAGAGCAACACGCAATTTTGGGAAGCACTTTCAAGTGTAATGGTCAAATGAAGATGGGAAAGAACTTGAATTAATGAAGGGGTGTGTCTACCAAAAGACAACAGACAATAAAGTATGAGGAATAAGGAATTGTTGGGATCGGTAGAGAGGAGAAATAATAAAGCAAATGGTCCAGAACTACTAAAACCATGTTATGTAAAAAAACAAATTTTAAAAGAAAGAAAATAGTTACAAAAATAAGGGAAGAAAATGGACTTCAAGTAAATGATGCAACTGAGAATAATGTGGGTATTCAATCTGTTAGTGTTTCTATACCAGGATTGAAATAAGCAACAAAAGATCAAATAATGAACAGAAAGACAATTTATCCTGGGAAAACCCTCCACCTAATGGTGAAAAACCTAGCCACACCATGAAAATTCTCTTTATTGAATAAAAATAGAAGTCTAAGTACAATCTGAATCAATGAAAGATCCTAATATGAGATCAAACTCTTAATCCCTTGAAAATACAGATCATCCTCTCTGCGATAATATATTACATCCATCACGCACCAAAATGCTATATGTGACTAAAAAATTTATCTTGATTGCAGTAACATACAAGAACCAATCATCTCCACACAGGGGACTCTTCACTTGTTCACATGGAAAACTATCCATCTTCCTTTTAACGAAAGACTCGTCATGGCTCCAAACGCGAGTCTCTTCAATTCCCAATCGGATGTCTCTTCGTATATCCCAGCGAGTCTTTTCATATAACTCCCGACGCTATATCATCAACACTCTCTCTTAGCTAGGGAGTTACCATTTACAGATCTTCATGTCATGGAATCTCTCAACATGGCAAACACAATGGCTACACCCGTATGTGTTAATAAGAAAACTTTATCACAGATTTTCTCAACGCGATAGCATCATGGATTCACTCAACATGATGGTCACCATGGCTACTCTCATGTGTGAAATAAACACAAGCTCACATCATGGAGTCACTCAATGTGATGTTGTCATGGAGTCTCTCACATGACATCCACCATGGCTACTCCTAGAGGGTGGAACAAGGGCTTTCACGTCGAACTTCTTTCGCAAATAAGAATGCATTAACAAGGGATTGCACCTCAAACTTCTCCCTCACAAAGAAGAACTCATTAACAAGGGATTGCACCTCAAAATTCTCCCTCACGAAGAAGAACTCATTAATAAGGGGTTGCACCTCGAACTTCTCCCTCACGGAGAAGAACTCATTAACAAATCTTCATGATGATGTGGCTCTCTGTGAGACAGATATCAACCTTCTAACCTCCTTGTCCAAGTCAGACTCCCTCTGAATGGAGACTCCCTCTCAGCAGGGGCAGCAATCTCATTGCTTTGATTATTATAACAAAATAGAGCTGATTCCAATGTTGACCAAATAATGAGCTTTTGAGGCCACACTGCTTCTCGAGCTTGTTGATCCTCTACAAAGAACATGGCATTCTCCCTCTACTGCTCAAGCTCCCTCTGAATCTCATTTCTTCCTCTTCGAAGAAACTAATTACAATGACAAACTGTATAGGATATTCCTCTTTAATGAAGATATGTGACACCAATTCAATCTCATGGCTGCAAGCAGTGTCCCCATGTTCATTTCTACAACCTGCATGACTTTGCAAGTAATCTCTCATCATCCTTGTGCTCCTTGATTCATCTTGGAAGCATTTTATAGAGATTACTAATAGCTCAAAGGATCAACCCATCCCAAAGAGAAAAACAAATGCTAGAAACAAACATGATTCGCTATTTAAATTAATAACTACAAAAGATTCATGAACATTATTCAAGGGAATGAAATACTTATCTCTTTATCGTCAAATCTGTCTTTTGCCATCTGCAAGCAAGTTCCACAGCCCATGCGCAAGCCAGGCAACACAACCTGCGGTTCCGAGTGTTTTGAGCAATAGAACCCATGTTTATACAGTCAAATCTCACAAAAGCACTGAGATTCAATTTGAATATTTTGAACCCCTCCTACTCCTTAGCCACCCTACTATAGCTAACTATTTTCCCAAGCCCTAGGAGCATATTTGACACACCACAAACTTTATCTCCATGGAGAACGCAGATTGCATCATGTTGCCCTCCACCACCAATCAGCCCAGTCGATACTTGTTATTCGTTGAGTCTTCAATATGTATAGAACTCTTGGAACATTACCATAGATATCAACATCATAATAATTATCTCACTCTACACACTCAGAAAATACATATAAACTGAAACAAATGATACTCCAAACAAGCATTCAGAACTCCACGGCAATCCCAGCGATTGAACCAATATATTAAACTAAGTTGCCAGTTCAGAATCGGGTTCGAGATTGAGGTTCAA
>MU225395.1:423188-440549 GCA_018584345.1 Thuja plicata | reverse complement strand
ATATATATATATATATATATATATATATATATATATATATATATATAGTTACAAGACTCAGACTCGGCGGCTGAACTCGGCAAGGACTCAGCAAAACGAAAAACCCAAGAAATTCAAAGATTTTTAAGGGTTTAAAGCATTTTTCATGCATCATTTAGTCAATTAACATCAAATACATAATAATTGAGATAAATAGAAGCTACTTTGCACACATATACAAGTTTACAACTTTACATAGATCGCGAAAGTATAAAGCTATAAACTATTAAACTAAATAACACACTAGAAACTGAAATATAAATAGTTTCACTATCAAATGTCTACAATATTCATGGAATATGAAATCCAAGGAATCAAAAGTTCAAAACATATATCAAGACTAGGCTCATAGCAGCCTATCCCAGTGTCTTCCTACGAGTATGCCTAAGATAGGTCATGGAAGATTGTGCGGCCATCTTCGCTCCCTGTGTCTGAGGCTGACCCTCAGTGGCATCCTCATCATCCCCATCCTCATACTCCTCAGTATCCTTGAAGTCAGATCCCTCAGTCTCAAGCTCAGCCTCAGGGTCATCTACTGGGTCTCCTCGCGCTCTAGCCTCCTCCTCTGTCATCGCTACTGCCTCTACCTCTCGATCCACTTCATCAACCCATTCCAAGTCTTCATCACTGAAGACGGGATCATCAATCTCAGTGTTCTATTCTGCTTGTGGATCAACCTCCTCTAATTTAACAGGAGATGTGTCAGTGCCCAAGATTTGTGTATGACGAAGGCAAAGGTTGTAATGAACGAACACAAGATCTATGAGAGCCAATCGATTTGCCAATCTTTTTCCTAAAACCCCAATACTCTTCTCTCCTCTCCTTGTTTGCATGTGATAGAATGAGCTTTTTAGGTCAAAGACATAACATATAAACCGAAAAAAGAAAACAAAAATCAATAAAAAATGTTTTATTTTACACTTTATAACGGCTGCCGTGGCAGAGTCCTGGGCTCGAGACTCGGCGCGTCCAGAGAGTCCACTGGACTCTGCTGGACTCAGGCAAGTCCGAGTTCAGAGTCAGTTAGACTCTGGAGACCCGACTCGCCTCGGGACTTGCAGAGTCCTGTAACGCTGCTATATATATATATATATATATATATATATGGAGCAGCAAATAAGTTCAGACACCACTATGCCAATAGTAAAGCAACATAGCAAAATACGCCACCATATATATTAATATTTTAGTCCAAATGACATATGGTTTACATTTTTGACCTTTTTAGTGGTCTATTTTAGGGTCAAATTGACTAAAATAGAACCCAAAAAAAAGTCAAAAAAAAACATTTTTTGGCCAAATTCGGCCCAGGTCCTGCTACAGATTTGCAAATTCGCCGTAAAAACAGCATAATTTGTGCCAAGTTCGTCTGACAGAATTTGGGCAGACTTTAGCAAGAATATGATAAGTACCAGACTTTTGCAAGAACCGGACCAGACTTTGGGGTTGCCAGGGAAGAATTTGGTAACATAATTTAACACAGAAACAATACAGTCTATTAGCTGACAGCAGAATGAATACTACTTCTAACTCCGTGCACAAGATGCTTGCTTAAAACCTTGCTCTAATACCATGTTAATGTTTCAATACCAGGATTGAAATAAGCAGCAAATGATCAAATAATGAACACAAAGACACATAATTTATCCTGGGAAAACCCTCCACCTGAGGGTGAAAAACCCAGCCACGCCAAGAAAAATCTCTTTATTGAATAAAAATAGAAGTCTGAGTACAATCTGAATCAATGAAAGATCCTAATCTGAGATCAAACTCTTAATCCCTAGAAAATACAGATCATCCTCTCTACAATAATATATTACATCCATCACGCACCAAAATGCTATATGTGACTAAAAAAATTATCTTGATTGTCGTAACATACAAGAACCAATCATCTCCACACGGGAGACTCTTCAGCTGTTCACATGGAAAACCATCCATCTTCCTTTTAACGGAAAAGTCTTCATGACTCCAAACGTGAGTCTCTTCAATTCCCAACGGATGTCTCTTCATATATCCCGGCGAGAGTCTCTTCATATAACTCCCGACGCTATATCATCAACACAATCCTGATAAATTGAAAAAAAATCATCATCATATTATCTTTTGGTTCGTCAGGGTATTCCCAAGCAAGATTTTTGTTGCTATGCTAACATAACATTAGCAGCTGCTGGACACATTTGTGAGAAATGCTCTAGTCTCCATCTGTGTCTGACAACCAATCTATTCATGGCAAATTTAGCACAGAAGCAAGGTTCTTTATTGGCAGCAGAAGCAGGGGAAAAGTCATTCACATATAATGAAAATCAGGATGGTAAACTGAGTTTCAAAGCTGGCCCTTCTTATTTGAAATATATCTTATATCCCTTTGCTTTCCTCTTTTTTTCATTATGTTAGTCATGCCCTTTATGACCTCTGCAATTATCTGGTCAAAACTTAGCTTCTTGGAATTTGGTAGCTTTTACTGTTACACTATAATTGTAATGTTTGTTGTTCTAAAAATCAGAATTATATCTTAAGATTTAAGATCTCCCTTGGACAAGGTAAGTACTTCATCATTCTGAGAAATCCATTGGTTTTTGTTTCTATACATACATTAAATCTGAAGAATTCATAGAAGCTGTCGACGTCACTTTCTAAAATTTGGTTATAAAGAATTTGATCCCTTTTTTACTAGGATGCCGGTTCGGGTTTGAATTCGGAGAACCGGTTCGCCGGTACGACAAAATTTTGAAAAAGGGGTTTTTGGGTACGAGTTCGTTTTTTCAAAAATATGTAATTTTTTTTATATATATATACATATTTTGATATTTATGCAGCCTAGAAGCATGAGTTAAGATTAGAGTGTCACATAGTATCATAAAAAGTAAACATTTAAACAATAAAAACACTTGTAAATTTGTAATCATAGCATCATGAATCATGAATCCATGATCATACCATCATATACTTCAAGTTCAAGTTCAACATCAAAGATTCAAAACATTAAAATTAAATCAGAACATCAGTTCAAGTATCATTGTTTGAAGTTCAACTAATGGATTAATAATTTAATATTTATTGATATTCTTCTTCTTCATCATCATCTTCTATATGGAGCCTAATAAGACTCGAAGGAATTTTTCCCCTTTTATTGGCGCAGTTTCCATCCCAAATTATTAAATGGGGGTTTTGGGGCAAAGCCCCCAAGACGGGGTCAAGGGGCAGCACCCCTTGCGGGGTCAAGGGGCAGCGAAAGTTATTTTTCACCGGGCAAAATTCGTCACAAATACGCCATAAAATAACGTTTTAAGTGAAATCCCGGGCGAAATTCGTCATAAATTCGCACCAAATTCGTTTTTTTGGCGAAATTCACCCAGATTCAAACCAGCTCAACCCGGGTTCGAATTTGGCATTTAAAAATCGGACCCCTACCAAAAAATTCGAACCCACAGGCGAACCGGACCCGAATTTCGAACTGGTTCGAATTTCCCAGGGTCCGGAGGGGTCAGGGGCCGAACCCGGTAACTTAGCTTTTTTACCTTCTCAAAAAGAGAAGATTTTCTATTCTAAAGATAATTTTATCCTTCTCTATGAGAAGATTTTCTATTCTAAAGATAATTTTATCCTTCTCTATGAAAAACAGTTAATAATTAAATTGTTTGTGTTAGGTTTTGAAAAGTATTTTAGAAGTTTCTCAGATTGTTTGCAGATAGATTTTATTAAAAATTCTGCTACACCTTGTCATTGATCTTGTTTTGGCATTTTCGGCCACATCCATACCTCAACTTTCAAAGCAATATATAGAAATTCATGCTTGAAACCAGGTACTGGATCATAAAATAAACAAATAAAGTTCAAGATAAGTATAGAAATTGGCACATCAATTCAAGACATTGGTAGAAAAGAACCTGAAACAGAGATTTTGTCAACATTGGGTTTGCAACCAATATCTGACGAGCTTGCTGTTGATTTTGATCAATGAGAACCTACAAACAGATAAATTAATTGATAAAAGTGACATCCTAGCAAAAGGCATCACTTGAAGCAAGATGCTTATGAAGCAACACGAATAGAAATAAGGATAATAGAACCTTCATTTGAGACATAACATCATAAAGCTGATTCTTCGACATGCCAGCTAAGTGAGAGAAAGAAACATTTCCAGCTGCACTACCACTGTTCCCACCAATATTTGATTGACCATTTATCTGCCCAGCATTCTGTGGTTGACCTGGCATGGATGTGTAGGGACCTCCAAATGCTCCCGCCATTAGAGAGAACTATGACCACTCTCTTTTCTAGTGGGTTGGAAGTTAATGCTACAGTTTCCAGAGCTGTTCACCTGCTCCTCACTATAAGCAATGAAAAATTGTCAATCTTAAACTGTTTTTGGTCTATACAAAATATCATAAGCAAAAAAGATAAGCATGAACTTGGAGATTTTCACAGTTGCACTTAGTCACCCCATATGTCTTGAAAATTGGAATACAGTGCTAAACTTTAGTTAGAATGTATTTAAGTGTAAATGTGAAACTGAGCTAGATGAGAAAGAATATGTAACACAGAATGACGTCCAAGCAAGACCCAGATCAGCACTGTGTCATAAAGGACTTCTTGTGTCCTGATTTCTTATAAAATTTCACCAAAAATCACTAAGTGATACTACAGTTTTGTTGAAGGGTCCTTTTATCTCCTTTTTCACTGTTCATGAATAAATGAAATTAGTTTTGACGACCTCATTTTTGCAAGATCAATAGCTTTATCTGTCTTTCACTAGTTTACACTTGCATTGATTGTGGTCATCTTTGTAAGATGTTAAATATTTTGACAATAATTGAACTTATAGGGAAAACAAGTTTCACTGAATATCTTGTCTTTTAACAGATAGGAGAAATATAAGAACTAAGATACGGGTGTAGCATAAAATACTAAGTGGGCAATCTTGGGAAAGGAAGGTCCCTTGTCCAAAATAATAACAAGGAGCACAAGACAACAAGCATGCTGATAATAACAAGAAGCATGTGGGTAAAGACACGCATATATGTAGACGCATGTGTCTATGCGCACACATACACAGAGTCCACAAACATCAGGCTGCAATGGCAACAAGGAGAAGGAAAGACGGGATTTTTTTTTTTGCTAGATATAATCCTATAGCATCAAAATAGATGTATCAAACATTTTTGTTCCAACAAACAGAACCGTAGCTTTTTCTTCACTCTCCTGCACATGGAAGCAAATTGTAGGATAGTAAAGCCATGCAAAAGGTTACATAACCACAAAAAATACAGCTTATATCAGTGGAGACGGGAAACAGTATATGGCATATCAAGCTCATTTGCAAAAGCTTTCTAATGTTATGTGTAACATCATTTGCACCCCTGTATCCTAGACCTCAATAGCAATGTGTGAACATCACTCCAGAGAGTCTAGTTTAACAAGTAAAGGGTGGTTTTAAACTGAAATCTTGAAATTGATCTAACAACGACAATGGGATGACACCGGTGACCTGATATTGTCATTTTTGGAAAAACATACACCAGAGAGTGGCACTGGGTTTTAATCCCAACAAAAAATCATTACCAACCAGCACCAACAAAATGATCCAATATTGTCTATTAACTAGCTTTATAGTTCCATCAGCCCCAACTCTTATTTTTAAGTTGAACAGAATTCTAAGCCCAGACACACTGAATTATTCTCAAACTCAGGCCTTAACACTTCAGTTAACCTCTGTGTTAAGAATTTCAGGATTTTTTTATTTTCAGGGTTTTAAGGGTGTCACAAGTTTTCTTCGTCCTTCAGTTCTAGGGAAGTGAATTTAAGTGGATTATGTTTTAATCAACAATATACTCACCTATTTACAAAACTGCCCCACAAAAACAACACTGCCAAGACCCAATTCTGATCTGATTGTAAGAACCAGCTCTTAAATTTATTGAAAATTTAGATACAGAAAGATGTTCGTGAGTCCACACAGAAAAAAAAAGGAAGTAAAAAAAGTCCTAACCTTGAGCAAATTTGAATATTGCTGGAATATAGCTCCAGCCTCCTCCAACAGCGAGATGTGAGTTGAGACAACCAAAGGAGCAGCCTGATAAGCTAGCACTTGCATAGGAGGTGCAAGGGATGGTGATAAGAAATTAAGGGAATCTCATTATTTTATTTTCTCTGAATCCAACTATTATCATCCTCATCCTTAATTCCTTCAGGATTTTCCACATGCCAAAGTATTTTGTTACACCTGAAAATTAAGCACATGCAGCTACAAATAATTAGACCCCTATAAAGATAAGAACTAAAAATATCAATTCAATTGCATTTTGTGATGAATTACATGAAATACCAGGACATGTCAACATATACAAATATTATTCACCCGTACAACTTAAAACTATACCTACATCTAGAAAATATGAAAATATCCATTAGTATTTTGACAAGCCATTCCAAGCCACAACTGTTTAGAACTTTAGATTAATCTCATATATTTAAAATGGCAGAACAAAACCAACAGAATTGACCCAAAAAAACAATCAAACAAGCTCGCATTTTAAAATACAGCCTTTACATGGGCCCTTTAATTGCTCACCAGTTTTGCTACTTAGTACAAATAGCATCTCAAACTGATTTGACATTTAAACTAAGTTACCTTACCACACTACCATGAGTTTTATATACATTTTGAATCTTTGCTGAACTTAAATCCGTACTGAAAGTTCCTAAATGTCACGGGAAGAAACTTAACCATCTCACAAATTAGAGGTCACTAATGTACTATAAACTAAATATCTTTCAAGCATGCCATTGGAATTATCTTAATTTGGTAAGTGGTGGAAGCAATAAGAGCCTGAAATCAATCAATAAGACTTACAGCTACTTCAAATCAAGATTAACAGCTTCCATCACTTTCTAATTTCAAGAGTAATTCTATAATGGTTCCTCTTTTTCCCTTCTGAGAAATGAACCTTATACAAGAACACTTATATTTTTCTTAGACGTACCCACAATTATTGACTTTCAAGGATAAGATAAACCTCTATATTGAGCTGCATATGTATATCGAGTACAAGACTTGAAAAAATAGAGTAAGTAATTAAATTCTAGGAAAATATTCTACTCAACCTACATATCAAGATCTGTTAAAAAAAGTGAAATAAGCCTTGTGGTCAGATGGAGAGTACATGCAGCAACTTCCTGTGCAGGTCAATAACTACACTTGTAATTTACAAACAAAATTAAAATAAAAAAATTTATTTGAAGATGCTGCAAACTCTCAATACCCCACCTCTAGCTAAGGTTGAGATTACTTCCAATGCTCCATGAGTATGTGTCCTGCCAGAAAATCTCCACATATCTAGGACAGACATGTTTCTAGGACATGGGGAGAGGGGACGTTTCTAGGACACCCCGTAGTTTAGCGACAGCTTGGGCACTCTGAGATGTCTCTAAAATGTCTAGGGGACTCCGAGGAGTTTCCCATTCATCCTAGGGACTTCCCGGTGTTCCTATGGTAGTTATATATATATATATAATCAAAAAGTGTTTTTGCTTTGTCTATGAGCTCCACCCTGGCCCTAATGGTCTATGGGCTCCACCCAAACCCTAAACACTCACAAGACTTATAAATAGACATCTAACTTCTAAGCCTCATTTCCAATCACTACTAAGGTTTAGAACAGTAACAACTTGGTGTTGCAAAAAACATTTGTGATCATCATCAAATGGTGAAATGACATTCACTATGAAGGTTTGTGTGGTCTTGAAGACCTTAATTTGTGCTTGGCGGTGGTGGCTCTATGATCATCAAATGGTGAAATGACATTCACTATGAAGGTTTGTGTGGTCTTGAAGACCTTAATTTGTGCTTGGCGGTGGTGGCTCTATCCCTCGACCCCGCTCTATACCGCGATAGGAAATGCATCGAGAGCATTGCCCCCTAAATCCTAAGAGGAGTATCACTCTCCAAACCTCGTTGGGACTCTACCCTTAGACACCCGCAAGGGGCATTGCCCCTTGACCCTACTAGGAGCTGTACCCTAGACCTTGCGAGGAACTCTACCCTTCAGGCCTACCAGGGGATTTGCTCGCAAACCTCCACCCACTATTGTTCATGTTCAATGTAATTTTTAATGTTTAGTAGTAGTTTAAACTTTGCTTAGTATGCCAACATTTCAGTCATTATTCTTATACTAATTCCTAACACATTTTTTAATAGCTAATTTTTCAAGTACAATATAAAATATCCCCAAATACGGATAATAGAACAATAACAATATCTTTCTCAAATATCACTGGTGAATGTATTAAATTCTGAGTTTCTTTAACAGTTGGCTTTAAATTTGCATATATGTCATCCAAAATGTACATGCAAATCATAACAGAGATAACATAAATCGTCAAACAGAAGATTTGCTCCAATTTCCAGAATAGAGCAGATTACAAAGAAATGGATTCTGACCTTTTCTTGCAGCAAATACCAGAAGAACAATGATTAATCGAAATAGCTATCGACCTGGTTAGTTAGGCCAAAAGAGTCTCAACTAACGCCAAGATTACTGACAGTACTTATTACAATGCACAGAGAGAGATATACTTGGCTGGCTATAAGCCTTCCACGCAAAAGCTCAAAGAAAGACTATAATGTTATGCCCAGCAGCAGATGTCACAAGGATAAATTCATAGACCCTAAAAATAACGTGGAATGATGTTCTCACACCGTATCCGAGAAATAATCTTCTGTTTAATATAATTCCTGTTTGTACCTCCAAAGCACTTCCACGAACCATATAATATACTTCGATTACCGTCTAAAACTTCCAGATTTCCAACGAGCTTCGTAGCAGAAGGAAACAAATCTGTTCGCCCACTTGTTTGCTTCAATCTCTTTATATAGGGTCGGAATAATAACTTCTCAGCTTCAACAATGCGCATAAATATTTCAATACATCACAACAAATATGAGAATTGTTTACTTCGTCATAAATCCACCTCTTTGAAGAACTAGGTTTTCTCCACTTTTTTAAAACACTTGAAGGTTTCGCTCTTCCCAAATCATGTCTCTCAAATCTTACCATGAACTTCATAAAATTGCTTTTATATCACTCCGAAGAAGTTTGACCCTCTTCACCAATGCAATGGACTAAACAAAATCACTTTTTACTCATCACTTTTTTCTTTTATTTTTTTAATGAATAGAGGCCTTTTCAATATTTTTTTTGAAAAAGCGTTCTTTTGCCTTTCTTTGTTTTTTCAAGATTTTTCTTTTTTTTTCCCCTTTTTTGATAGGTAAAAGGCGTAAAGCCATAAAAAATATATGGCTCAGATAAATTATACATGCATCTTTTGTACCAACTTACCTCTAATCACTATACATTTCTTCCAGCTTTGTCTCCCATATACATGTAACATATTAATAGGATATATGGGTAGCTTACTTACATGTAAACTGAAGTATATTGACATTTCTTCCTCTTGCTTCCCAAGCTGGAATTGATTAGACTTTTATAACAAAATGTTTAATGATCAAATTACAAAGCTCAAACCATTTGGCAAGTAATGTCATTAGTGCTCTACAATCCTTATAAAATTGAATTATTTCAATCCTTGATTTAAGAAATATCAAGCATCAAGGTATTCCACTACTGTTATCAATTTCTTCAAATTGTTTCACCACAATATAACTCTAGAGTGAACTTAAGTTATTAGTAACATTTGAAAAACGTTACCACAAGAAGAGCGACAATTGATATTTCAGAGATATAAACCCATCACAGAATTTTGAGAATTAATACCAGAATGTCATTCTATAAAACATATTTAGTCATAGTAGGTTATGAACTAAAGATCTGTATCTATAGATTTTATCTTATCTATATTTATAAAGATAAGGGCATGCTCAGTCCGCTCAAACTCAAGATCATTTCACATAAATTTAAATATAATACTAGTCTTTCATATTCTTACACTGCGTATTCATATAAGCTAAAAGTCCAGTATGTTTATCTCAATCCAAAGTTTCATATTATTGTCTTTTTTTTTCTATAAAACCCATGTCCAACTAATTTCCTTTCTGAGTTTCTTTGTCCACTATTAACCCCCTTGCCTTATGAAGTTTTGTTTCTCTGTCATTGTCTCATTTAATTTGATCTATTTATACCTTCATCCATTTAAAGTATGCATTTTAACACAATACCTAACTAATTACCATAATTCAATATAATTGATCCAGTCATATCAAATTTTTAAAGAAGACAAACAATAGCTCCATATATGTAATCATGTCTTAGCTATTCATTATAAGTCTTTTGAATACATTTTTAAAACCCAAATTATTGATATTGACTTTGAGATTATCCCACTTCTAAAAAACTACAAATATCTAAATTTTGTCCTCTTGTGAAATGAGGATTTAAGCTGAAACCCTACTTATACTATTTGTAAATATCAATTTAGATGTCTTTATCATTATTACAAAATGGGGCTCCACCTCCCCTTCTACATATGGTTCAAAATATAATATTTTGTAAAATCCACTCAACCAAATTTGACAAAATTATGTAACCTTGAAAACTTCTATAACAAGGTCTACTTAGCCCTCACTATCTACAAGTAATGTTATCCATATATGGCATTACCTCTTTACTCAAAAGGCTATGATCAACGTATTCACAAACATTATACGGAGGGCTCACTTTGGTTGGAGAAGAAAGTCTTGTATCCTCCATTGTCATGTTTGGGTTTACACTGGTTGGGTTGGATGGTCCTCCCTTGTCCTCTGCTAGGTTAGGGTTATGCTTTTTGGTTTCCTTCCTTGTTTTTCCCATAGTTCTTCCTCTCCCAATTATCACCAGAGGGAGGACTTATATCCTTTCCACCTTCAGGTTTGACACCATCGATGGTGCTTCCTAGCCTTCTACAAGATAATATTTCCACCAGTCATTTCTTGTGCCTTCCTTTAAATACAATCATTTATGAAGGAAGTCAATGTTTCTAATTATGTATGGTTTGTGCTCTTCAAAAGCCCTAGCATCCTTTATTATCAGAATTGGTCATTTTACCACACCCTTCGCAATGTTGATCTCTAACCCTTGCCCTATCGGTGCATGATAATCTTCAGGGTAGGGTATCATGAAGTCTTCATCCACATTGTGGATTGCTATACTCAAATTTATCAAAATTTCTTTCTTAAAAACCCTTCGGCATAATTGTTTTGTTTTTATTTTCGAAGTCCCCACTACCAACACTATGGAGACGAAGGTTGCTAGTATGTCACAATTGACTCGTGTAATGCCCCGCCAATGAACCCTTGGAGCAAAGGGGTTAAATATGTACTTAACATTTTTTTTTTGAAACATGGAATAAACATCATGTAACAATGTGCATCACATAACCATAAATATAAGCAAGATACAACATGCAAGAGAATGCATCACAATCGTACACAAGTGGAAGACTAACAAGCACTTCCAAATGTTCCAAGATAACTCAATCGCATACATAGAACAAAGAACACATGTTCACAAGACTGCCCTACAAAGATTCAAACAACATCCACGAATCACAAGAGGCTAAGCCAGAAAGAATCCACGGCTATACAAAGAGGAGAGTAATCCATCTTCAAAATCTATCTCACTGATATTCATTTTAATCCCAAAGCAAATATTTCTAATATGGTTAAACATACATGTCAATTTCTATCTAGCCATAAGCATACGCCAAAGAACAATCAATGATCCTTAAACGGTCGTGCACAAGTGAAAGACTTAGCAATAAAGAAAAGACACAATCAACTCGCCACAAAAGAGCAATGCTGAAGAAAACATGTTAATTCCTTAAATTTGACTAAGTCTGAAATTTCATAAAAGGTCTCAAAATCTAGATCCTTAGTATAACTCCTATGAATTTGAAACCACTCTTAAACATCCTGAAAGTATTACATGAAATGTAACTTAAATGTATAACTTATACATAATTGTTACATTTTATGCATCACCCTGGTCCTGAAAGTGAATTGTGAAAACATGGAAGACATCCCAGGGAAAAAAGGGTATCCAAATCTGTAATTACATTTTTGACATACCCTTGTGAAGTGTCCATTGTTTTATATGTGTTAAAGTGTATGCGTTAAAACTTAAGGCATATGTGCTAAAAGATAAGGTGTATGTGTTATTCTGGGAGGCATATGCGCTAATATGTATGGCATATGTGCTAAACTATAAGACATATACATTAATATATAGGGATATGTGCTAAACTATAAGGCATATGCACTAATTTGTGGGGTATATGTGCTAAGTTGGCCCTGTAAGGTGCAATTGACCTAAAAAAAGAAAAGGATGGGGTTTTCTCAATTCAAAAATTGGGTAATCTTTCTGACACCAATGTACTACATAAGATACAGGTCTTCTCCACACCGGGGAGTACTAGATCAATACATATCGAGGCAAAATTCAATCAAGCTCTCAATAGCAAGGAACATAGAGAAACTACTCTGCCAACATAAATAACAAACATGAATAGAAATGATCCACCAAGAACAAAAGATAAAGATATCACATCAACATCAATGGGGTAAAAGCACAATCAGGTGCACCTTTTAGGCTAACTTATCAGCACAACTTAATTTTAGTATTGCTAACTAAAAACTAATTTTGGTCAAACATATGGTCTAACTAGATTCATTCTAGCTAAGTTAGATAAGTGCTTTAACTTTTCCAATTGGAAATGTCTATTAAATGCATGTTGTATGCCACTTTGGGTCCAGTTACCATAGAAATAAAATTATTTCAGAAAAGTGACGTTTCAATAACTCCTAATCTTTGCAATGATATTTTAAAAAAATATACAAATATACCCTTTTGTAGAGATTAGAGTCAAGAATATCCTCATATAGATTTTATAGTGTTTTAATCAGACATAGTCTATTGTAATTAAAAAATATTGCAAGTTGGTATTTTAATAGCCAAGGAGATGTTGATTCGGAGAAAGAAAAAAAAATAGTAAATCATATTAAAAAAACTTGAAAAATATATGGTGCACTAGAGGAGAGAGTCTTCTTCAAGAATACATATTTCTTTTTTTGATTGGGATAGATTTGTTATGAAAAATATGGTGGGAGATGAAAATTGTTGATTTCAGGTGAGTTGGAATTTGAATTATTATAAAAGAGAAAATATATGTCACAAACTAATTTTTATTTCTTTATGCACTACCTATATATGTCATCTATAACATATTTTGAAATTAGGGGAAAAATGTTTATTTATATATAATATTTTGGTGGGAACTAGACCCCTAATTTTCAGCAACTAAAAATTGTCTTTAAAAATTAAAAAAAAACATATCAATTCTTATTCAAAAAAATTATTAAAAATATTAATCATAAACTTCATCCATTTTAACACATTTAATTAGTTTACATAATCTTCAAATTCCAAACATAAATAATAAGTTAGTTCACTTATGAGAGAAAAAATGGAGCTCAACGGCTACAATGGTCGACCACAGCCCTGGTGGTCTTGCCAGTCATGGGGTCCATCAACAGAGGAATGCAGGCAAACACAACGGATCAGAAGGTGGAAAGGACCCCCGAGAAATGATGTTCAAAATAAAGGAAGATGGCCTTTTAATAGCTACAAATTGCAATGTTTTAACACTGAAACAAAGCTCCCCCATAGCTCTAGTCATGGGCTTTGGTATCACAACAAACCTAGGATGCATGGTTATAGTTGGGATGGTGGAAGAAGGGAGAATATTGGTGCTTCCATGAGGAAAATGGGGAAGGTTAGGGTAACTCCTAAAACCTTCAACTTTAAATAGATTAAGAATAAGTTTTGGCACCCAAAGGATAACAAGCTAGATTCAAATATTCTGAATACTCTGACTGACATTAACAGGCCTCACACCGAGGTAGGTAACCCTATTGTTGTAAGAGATTCTTCTCTTTTGATTGATAATGATCGTTGGAAAGAATCAGTTAGTCACTTACAAGATAGAGCTTTCTTTATGAAATGGTTGGGGCCTTGGCCGTCCATAGCAAAAATACAACGATGGATGCTTAAACATTGGGGAAATCATTTTGAGATCAAAACCCTAGCTAACGAATTCCTATTATTCTCATCCCTACAAAGATGGATAAAGAATGGGTTCTTAATGGAGGCTCATATATGATGGACAACAAAGGCTTTTATATATGTGATTGGAAACCTAACTTCAACCCAGAGGTTGAAAAGGTTAAAGAGGTAGCTATATGGCTGAAGCTTGAAAACCTACCATGGGAATACAAGGATGAGGCTACCCTCATAGTAATAGGAAATAGTATTGGAAATTTCATCAGTTCAGAAGAAAAGGTGTATGCCAATGACTTCTTCTTCTATTCCAATATTCTAGTGAAAATACAGGATTGTTACCAAATCCTCGACTATGTGGTTTTAGGTTCTTCTCATGGTGAATGGACGTTGCAAATAGAAGCTGAATGTGTAGAGAATGAATCTATAGGGGAGAGGGGCCAACAGAAAAATAAGGGGCTTGAGTCCAATCAAAATTTGGATTGGATCAAGGAGATAGAGGAGAAGTGAATCTGAACTCCATCTTGGTCTATTCATTATGAGGAGGAAATGATCTTGAACAGGGTGGATGTAGAGAGAATCTCTCAGGAAATGCAGAGTGGAATGGAAGGACATGATACTGTCATAGGATATATTCCTGTGGAGTCAAATTTACAAATTGAGAGCCCACATAGCCGAGTTTCAACTCAAATGGTTAAAGAGACCCCTTTCTCTTTAGAGAATCCCAATGATTCACAAGAGGCCCTAGAGAAAGGACATATATCTATTATTGTCCCTAATACAATGGAGGAGACTCAAACTACTCCGAGCAAATGTAATGGAAAGAATATAGGTAGAAGCAACAAACTGGACTTTGGGATGGATGGTTCTTATCAAGTTTACTCTCAGAGAAAAGCTGCAGGGTTAAAGGATGATGATAATAATGAAGAATGCAAAGGTATTCAGATTTCCCCAATCAGAAATTTGGAGTCTTCCATGAACGATATGCGCAAAAATGAGGCAATTGAATGCACTTCATAATCAGATTATGAGTCACATGAGGATGGTGAAGGGATTGAGATGTTGGGATTGTAGGATCAGGTTGATATTACAGAAGATATAACTATACTTCAGACTCCTTCACATGTGTAGAAACCAAATGTAAAGGCCAAACAGAAAAGAGGATGTAAACTCACACATGTTAAAGTTGTAATGGTTGGTAATGCAGCAGACCAGGCTAAACTGTTGAGATGGGGAAGAGGTTATCCCTCTTCCTGAAATCAATGAAGTTGCTTTCGTGGAATGTCAAGGGCTGCAATGCCCTTGACAAGAGGTGTTTGGTCAAATGATGTCTTGACCAAACCCAACCAGATTTAGTATTCTTGCAAGAAACAAAGCTTAGTGGGGTGTGTAAATTGCAATTTATAAGGAAGTTTGGTAAACGGGGATGCTTTTTCACTGAGGCAGATGGGGCATCGGGTGGAATGGGCATTTTATGGAAAGAATCAGTGATGAATGTGTTGTTGGTGGAGGAGGGTAGTCATTGGCAGTTAGTTGAAGTCACTTCCTTCCAACTTAGGATGAAGTTTTATGCTATTAATATATATGGGCTGTGTAGTCAAGTTCTGAAAAAAAAAACTCTGGAATTCCCTTTCCATAATCGGTAATAGACTAAAGGATAGCCTGTATGTAATGGGAGGGGATTTCAATGCAATAACCTCTCCGATGGAGAAACTGGGGGAAAATGATGGATTAGTCAAAGCCAAAGAGATTTTGTTGATTTTGTAATGACAAATGAACTTCAAGATGTGCAATTCAATAATGGAGTCTTTACATGGACCAATAGAAGAATGGGGTTTTCAAATATTGCCGAGAAATTGGATAGATTTCTATTAGGTGGAGATTGGATGGACACAAATTGGATATGCTAGGCAGAGATCTTATCAATTACAGGTTCTAATCATTTTCCAATATCTTTAAGGATTACAGATGATGCTACTCCAGATAGAGCTCCCTTTCGGTTTAAAAAGATGTGGTTATGTGAATAGGGGTTTATGGATATAATTGCTCAATGGTGGAACAATGCGCCCAAGCGGTCGGGTAATGTAGCCTTCCTTTTTTTTAAGAAATTACAATTCTTAAAAGAATGTCTTAAATTGTGGAACTGAGAAGTGTTTAAAAACATTTTTGATGAAAAATTTAGATTGGAGACAGAATTAGCAAAGTTAAATGAACTAACCATGAATGGAGGAAAAGAATTTGAGGTCTTTAGGCAAGAAAAAGATTTTAAGAAACAATACAATGAAGTTTTGGAGAGGGAAGAGATCTACTGGCGCCAAAAATTAAGGGAGTTATGGTTAAGAGAAGGTGACAGAAATACAAAGTTTTTTCACAATTCAGTCAAGGGTAGGAGATCTCTCAATAAAATTTTCTCCATCAAAGACCAACAAGGAAATGTGCTTACAAATCCAGTATTGATAAACGCAAAAGTTGTAAGCTTTTTCTCTACCATATTTAATCAAAAGACAGAGGAGCTTGATGAGGATCCAAATTATTTAGGTGTAATCCCAAGAACAATATCTGAGGAACAAAATGAAGGGTTGATGAAGGCTATCTATCTGAAAGAGGTGAAAGTTGTTCTGTTTGTCTATGCTGGAAACCTACCTGTTGGGAGCACGCTCAGACATGCAAACATTAGAGGATATAAATCATTTAAATTACATTAACATGTCTAAAGCATACTCTAAAAATAACAATAGCTTCCATCATGACCTCCGATGAGCTGAACAAGGGCACCCAAAGCCTTGTTGATTTGCTCTTAGAGAGGTTTGTGGGTGTACTCTCCCAACACAATAACTTAAATCTCACTATTTGATTGATTGGTGGATGAAACTAGAATGCAAACTAATGGATGGATGAAGAACTCAAGAACAAGTATAGAGAACTTGTCTCAAGCTATTCTTCATATGTATGAAAATGATGCAAACTATGCTAAGAAATGATATGATAGATTTAATGAAAACAAACTAAGTTCATTCCATTAATCCTAACATGTAATATCTAGATGGCAAAATGCAAGAAACATGACTAAGAATTAGTATTGCTTATGAAAATGCTAAATGCTCAAAGAAATCTAGAACTAAATGGGCATGATAACAATACATAAAAATGAAGATGGTTTGCTCTTGGCAAGAACCTCTATTTATAGAGTTTTGGAGGGAAGGGAAGGAATTGGATGAGGTGGATCATATGTGGCATCCACATAGATGCCACATAGAGGACACAAGGGCAA
>MU225395.1:383288-405430 GCA_018584345.1 Thuja plicata | reverse complement strand
ATTAAAGGAAGTTGGTGGCTTCCTTTTTGAGGAGTTGCTCACACATGTGGGAGTATTCTATTAGTGCTAAAAGGAGTAGGAATCACACTTTAAGTGTGATTAGTGTGTGTTTAAGTGAGGAAGTAGGTTTATTAAGAGGAATAGGTAGGGTAGGGTAGGAATAGAGTAGGTTTCTAGGTAGGATTAATAGGTCTTATTAAATTTAATCTTGGTTTAGAAGAATATTAGAAATGTGGGGAAATAAATAAATTTAAAATTTATTTAAAAGGGGATTTATGAGGGATAATGTATTAAAAAAGATTTAATACATTAAAAGGGATAGTATTTAAATTAAATTCAAATACTTAGGAGCATGAATCGTATTTAATTAAATAAATTTAATTAAATAGATAGAAGAATACAACAAATATAATTAATTAAAATTAATTATAATGTTATGGGAATATTAATTAAATTAATATAAGGACGATTTTGGACGTCTACACTGTTCAATTTAGGGAGTGATAAGGCTCCAGGGTTGGATGGGTTTCTTGCCCTTTTTTTTCAAAAGGAATGACACATTATAGGTAAAGAAATGCAGTGGTGGAGGACTCCAAACAAAAGGGAACATTGTTTAAATATTTTAACAATACCTTCTTATCTCTGATTATGAAGAAAGGGAAGAAAGACTCCTTTGATGATTTTTGATCCATAGCCCTTTGCAATACAATTTATAAAGTTATAGCAAAGGTCATTGCAAATAGGCTGAAATTGGTGTTGCCAAAAATCATTTCGGAGGAGCAAAGTGGGTTTGCACCGGGTTGATCCATTTATGAAGGTATAATTATAGTGCATGAAGCAATCCACTCTCTAAAAGTGGACATGGAGGCAGGAATGATGATCAAATTGGATACAAAGAAAGCTTATGATAAAGTCAATAGGGGTTTCCTTATGATAATATTGAAGAGGTTTGGCTTTGATAATCGTGGGTTTTCAGTTGTATATTATCCCCTAGACTCTCTATTTTGGTCAACGGTAGCCCCTAGGGCTTCTTTAAAACTACTATAGGCATTTGTCAAGGGGATCCCTTATCCCCCTTTCTATTCATCATCTTAGCTAAAGCTCTTGGGAGATCGATAAAATTAAGAGGCTCCTCAGGCACATGGAAAGGTATTAGGGTGGCTCGAGGAATGGAACCAGTTACTCATATGCAGTTTGTACATGATACTTATTTGATGGGGGAGGCCTCGGCAAGAGAGGCCAATATAATAAATGATTGCCTAGAGTCTAATAGCAGAGTATCAGGCCAATTCATAAATTGGGAAAATTTAGAAAAAAAATTCTTTAATACCTCCCCCTAGTGCAGCAGCACATATGTCAAATTATGGGCATGAAGGCAGGGGCTCTACCTAGTAAGTATTTGGGGATTCCACTGTTTGAGGGTGCGTCTAAAGCTAACTTATGGAAAGATTTAATTGATAGCTGTGTGAAGTGGATGGAAAGTTGGAAAGGAAAGTAGCTAACATATGTTGGTCACATCCTCATGTTGCAGACAGTTATTTCATCTATCCCTACCTTTTCTATGAGCTGCTTAAATATTCCAATTAAAGTCTTGAGGTATATTGAGTAGACAATGAGACAATTTTTCTGGAATGGTGGACAGGAGGAAGATAAAATCCATTTAGTGGCATGGGATACTATATGAAAACCTAAAAAGAAGGGTGGTGTTGGTCTACAAAAATGGCACCTGATCAATAAAGCTCTTGGAGCAAAATTAGTCTGGGAATATATTCTAAACCTTCTCAGCTATGGGTGTGAATCTTGAAGCAAAAATATTTGGATTCAATGGAGAATAAGTGAATCTTTACAGTTCGGGATCCTCCAAAGGGTCTGCTATTTAGAATTTAATTTTAGAGTGCAGACTGGTGGTCTGCAAGAATTTATCTTGGCAGATAGGTAATGTAAGGGAGGCTGCATTTTGGGATGACTCCTAGAATGGGAAGCCAGTGCTATTTGAAAATGAAAATTTACATGATTTGATCCTAAATATGAAAAAATTATGGGGTGAAAAGGTCAGAGATTATATGGAGATTAGAAAGGGACCGATGGGAGATCAATGGTGTTGGAAAAGCACATACTCCATTGGGTTGGAGGAGGCCCAAAGGGAACAATTGAAAAACATTCTAAATGAGAGACAAGTTACCTTATGTGATGAATCAGATGATATCATATGGTGTGTTGCTAAGAGTGGTCACTACTCTGCCAAGCTAGGTTACATTTTATTTGCATGAGATGAGGAGGTAGAGGAATGGCCCCATAAGTTGTGTTGGGACAAGGAATGTCTACAAAAGGCAGGAGCTTTCACATGGTTGGCCATCCAAAGGAGAGTACTAATAGGTGAGCACAAGCAGTTATATGGATTTGTTGGACCTAGCATATGTCTGATGTGCAAGAATGCTAGTGAGGATGTGGATCACCTACTAGTGCAGTGTGAAATGGCACAGCGATGCTGGGATATGCTAAGAAGGAAACTAAATTTTATGGGACCCTTACCTAAATATTTACTGGAACTTTTCAAATGTTGGCCAACTCAAGTTCAGAAATCCACACCATCTAAATTATGGATTATGTGTCCATCTCTGGTGATCTGGGAATTATGGAAAGAAAGGAACAGATGGATTTTTCATAATGTTTCTGATTCTACATATCAGATCTTGAAGTGGATAGATGGGGCTATAGAGGAGGTGATGAGCACAACAGTCAGTTTTAAAAAATCAAATTTAGTTTTCGTTTAATGGGATAGAATAGTGCAAATGGCATGGCCTGACAATAAAACAAGGTATAATAATGATGGGAATATCATATTGAAGGAAAAGACATGCAGGAAAAATATAGTATGGATTCCTCCAGACCCAGGGTGGGTTAAAATAAACTTTGATGGTTGTTCGAAAGGTAACCCGGGCTCCTCTGGAGCAGGTGTTATAGCCCAAGATTTGAATGGAAACATCCTAGAAATGGCAACAAAGAAATTACATGTTGGGACTAACAATAAGGTTGAAGTGCAAGCAGTCTTTCTTGTTGTAAAACTTGGAAGGATGCTTAGTTTGCATCAGGTACATATTGAAGGATATTCTAAGGTAATTATTGAAGTGATCAAAGTGAATAACTCAAATACTTGGCAACTATATAGTGTGTTGAGGTAGGTGGCTAATGTTTTGAAACAATTTCAAAATTTTAAAATCACACATACACTAAGGGAGGGAAATAAGGAAGCAGACATTTTAGCAAATTGGGCTCTTACTTTTGATACATCCAAAGATGTTGTCTTGGATGATTTTTGAAATCTTAAGCTTAAAGATGAAATGACCGGCATGGAAGGAATGCATTATTAGAAGATGGTGGAAATTTGGAAAATGAAATTTTACACATATCAACCAGCAGTTGAAAGGACATTTTACGAAGGAATGAGTGATGTCACATAGCAAGAGGACTACCCAAGATGAAGGGATGGGATAGGACATTGATGTGCAATAATGGGACCTGACATCTTATGCAATTTGCATTTATTGAAATGGCATTCAGAATGATTGAAAGTTAGATGCATAAAGAACTCAAAAGAGCATAAAGCATGATCACTGAAGGAAACCACTTAAAGAAATAGTGGATTTGGTGTGTGAATTATAGGTGCAGCAGAAGCAGAGTGTTTGAATTACAAAATGGAGGCCAAATTTAGCATAGACACAAAGAAACAAATGAAAGCATTTAAAGAGCCTGCAAGCCAGAAAGAATTCAAGGGTTGCTCAAGGTTAAGACAGAGGCAACAACAAAGGCAGTTCTAACGGTCATTGGAGAACAATTTCAAGAGAGGAAGATCAAGCGTCACACAGATTTGGACTGTATCTCCATTTTTATAGCATGGGGGTTGGAGATTTAGAGGAGTGTAGAAGAGGTGGGTCAAGTAACAAGAGCCCTATTTGAGGAAGATGTTTTAGAACAACTTGACTCCATTCTAGAGTGGGCAATTTCATGGATAGGATCAGACCTCTCGGTGTGCTTTGAAGAAGAGGAAGATGGGAGGAGATATGGTATCATCCCATTCTTGCATTGGAAAGCTAATGCGAACAAACCCTTCATATTTCGTAGAGGCGAAGAAGGTTGGTTGAAGCTAAAAATAGAGTTAGAGAGGAAGGAAGCCCGAGCGAAGGACATAAAAGGAATCTTTGCTCAAAGGGTGCTCCGTAAGAAAGGAAATAAACATGGTAGAGGTAGGCCTGCAAAGAATCTGGAGTAAGCAGTGAAGTTAATGAAGGTTCCCCATTTTCTGCTTTTTTGTGTCTAAGATGAAACAATGGCGGAATGGTGGATTTTGAAATGCTAAAGAATTTTTTGAAGATTTTGGTAAAAAATGTGCATGAATGCATATTACCAGAACATCTAGAAGGAAAAAGCTAACATAGATCATACGCCTCCTTTTGGATTTCAATATATATGTAATGGATGTAATAGACGAATGTATAGGATATAGATTTTCTTGATTTCAAATTTGCTTGAAAAGATGGGTAAATGCCCGATAACACCATTGTAAAAGGATAGTTTATATGTTGCCAAATTATTATGATGTAATCTGTTTATTATCAATACAAAACCCCTTACCAATCTAAAAAAAATTCCAAGCATAAATGGAATTTCTATACTATTGAAGTTGAATAACTTTGATTTTGTTAGCCTTTTCCTTTATAAAAGGGTGACAGATTATTGTGCTTTCAAATCAATACATATCAAGGAAAAATTCACTCAAGCTCTCAATAGAAAGGAACATAGAGAAACTACTCTACCAACATAAATAAAAAAAACATGAATATAAATGATCCACCAAGAACAAAAGGTGAAGATATCATGGAGCACTCAATGCTCGACATCTCTGCATATGGAGGAAGTCGTCACCTATATACTGGTCTGTAGCAGTGGTAAAGTACAATGCTACCCTACCATATGGAACCCTTAAGCCCACCCCACCGTGCTTGCAAAGATAGTATCCCTGCCACAAACACAAGGCATACATGCAAGATATGACTAACACACATGCCAAGCAAATGCATAGTCTCGTAAGAAGGTATGATGGTCCAATAAAATATACAAAGATATAGAATACAAAGACACATGGAGAATACTCAACATGTGGACCATCATGCCAAGCACAAATATGATACCACATATCACAACCCATCAAGGTGCTACTCACTTCTACTGGACCTAGATACAAGAGTACCAACCATAGGGAGTATCTATGTTTGCATGGGTCAATACTGACATTTAGGGCTCAATCACCATCTACCACCCTCTCAAGTCACTCATGAAATCCAGGGATTTAATGGATTCTGGTACCTGTATGAGTCAATCTATAACATATGGGGATTTTGATTACTCTTGATTAATCTTTATGCCCAATTCATTTTATTAAGTTTTCGCTTTTTAGGAAACTCCTTGATGCTTCCACTATGACCACTTCTGGGTCAAGGTCCACATCAAGAGCTATTCCCCATGACTACTCAACATACCTAGTTCTATGGCTCAACATTACAGGATGGAGACCAATCAATAATCTTGTCCACTCAGTCTATATCGAGGACATAAATAAATTTCTTCGTCTACTTGGTCTACACCAAGGACAGGAAATAGGAACTTTATCCACTTGGTCTACATGAGGATGGTATGACCCAAGGATTTTCCACTTGGTCTACACCAAGGACAAAAGACAAGATCTATCGTCAATATGGTCTACACCAAGGACGTAGAATAACATAAACATCCAAAAGCAATAAAAGCAAGAATAGACTCTCGAGTCAAAAACCAAAAGAAACATGATAAACTTCATTTGTCTCAAACCAGGAGTACAAGTCACTCAGACCTTGACATAGGAGCATATCTCAACTATATTCCTATATGCAGACTCAACACCCTACATCCACATGTCACACGCGAGCTCTAATAACTCAACTCTAAAAACAGTCAAGGTAAGAAACTGAGTAAAAGTAAAACCAAGCCAAATATCAAGTTGCTCGATTGACCACTTTTCCAAGAGCACAAATTTCCATGGAATCAATCAATCACCTCATTATAACATGAGGAAGGCTCAAAATGCCCAAAAGTAATTAAATACAAAATTCTGGTAAAAAATTGAGACAAAGTTCAAAAATCATCATTTTAACATGAAATAAGTGAGTTCAAATTGTGATAGTAATTATCTGGAATGTCCTCAATCCATTCCGGCTCCACGGCCCTATCATAAACATGGTGTACTACAACACCCCATAATTAAACCATGCCAAACATGGTGACAAGAAAAGCTGGGTGGAACACAAAATGATGCACCCACAAAAATGCCCAAAATCAAACTTCAAAAGAAGCAAAAAGAAGAAAACTCATTTCCCCTTAGGCGCCCAACAACACGCTTTTCTAATAAAATTACCTTTCTCAGCATACACAAAAAATGGATAGCATAACAACGCTAAAACCCTAATTTTCCAAAATGAAAACATACATTTTATCATTCAGACCCAACTAGGTGAAAGGAATACATGAAATCATGGGGGAATGCTAATTCTCGACCCACTAAACTATTGCAACTTACTTCAAACAAAATAATGAAGTAAAACTAAAATGGTGGGATGCCCTATAGACGCCTAAAATCATCCTATAGTATATTTATTAATTAAATTTTATTTAATTAATATTCTTATGATATTATGGTTAATTTCACTAATTATATTTGTTATATTCATCTACTTATTTAAATAAATTTATTTATTTAAATAAGTTCATTACATAGAGTATTTAAATTTGTGCTAAATACTATCCCCTCTAATGTGTTAAATTTAATTTAACACATGTCCCTCCATAAATCCTCTTTTGAACAAATTTATATTTATTTAAAATCCTACACACTTCTAAAAATCTTCTACGTCATGATTAATTTAAATCTAATTTAAACTTAATCTAATCTCAACCTAGAAACCTACCCTACACCCATCACCTCAAACACTAAACCTACCTTTATTACTAATCTTTTACTAATCATGCTTAAAAAGTGATTCCTAACCTCATTAGCCCCTAATGACCCAAGGAAGCCACCAAACTTCCTTAAATTCTCTTATATTCTTGTCCCCGACTCATTTCTTCCATGTTGCTCATACATTTGTGAGCAACATTGGGCCCTTCAAACCTAAAATGTCCATCTTGTCCCAAGTTGACTTTTGCATGGCCATTCTCTTTAGCCCTCACCCTTACTCAAAAATTCTATAAATAGGATTCTTGCCTCTTGCAGTTGCATCTTTTGTATTTGCATTGTTAACATGCTAGTTTTGCTTTAGAAATAAGTTCTTAGAATTTTATTCTTGAATCTACATATTACATGTTAGAATAATGGAAAATTCATCTTATCTTGTTAGAGCTTGCATATCATTGTATCTCAATAGTTTCAATCTCATTTGCATTGTTGAAAGCTTGAGACTAGTTCCTCATACTAGCTCTTGAGTCTTTCATCATCCATTAGCTTGCATCTTAAGATCACCCATTTCATTTGCAAGCAATATAGTGTGATTTGATATTGTGTTGGGAGAGGACACACACAAATATCTCTAAGATCAAATCAACAAGGCATTGGGTGCCCTTGTTTGGCTCATTAGAGGTTGTGGAGAAATTTTTGTGCATGTTTCCAATTTTATAACATGTTTATGATGATTTGATTGTTTTATATAACTTTTTCATGTTTGAGCTCGTTCCACATAGGTAGGTTTTCAACGCATACATTTTGGCACACCCGGTGGGACCCACGTCCCTTAAAACATTTTCAATTTTTCCAAATCTGTGACTTTCACGCCTAGATTCTGCTTCATCATCTCTGTTTACATAGACATGACTTTGATATGATATTTTCATCTATGTAGATAACATCTGCACAGATCGACGTCTCCACTACCAAATCGTCATCTCTGCCTTGCTGGAATTTTCAAAAAAATTATGTGGTTTTTAATGCTTTCTGTGACATTTTAGTGTTTTAACTCTCAATTTTCTGACAGGTGTCTAGTTTATGAAACTAGATGCTACAAAAAATTCAAACTTTTAACCACAGTTAGCTAACTCAGTCCTTTGCAAATCAATGTCACCGAAAAAGAACCAATGTCTTCATGCCTCAAAGTAAGTACAGGTATTGTGACACGTGTCAGTTAAAGTTTTTGCTATTCTATCATTTTGGGTTGACTGTCATCTGTGTAGACCATCATCTACGCAGATCATCGTCTCCATCTAAGAATTGGCATCTCTGCCCTATCACAAAAACTTTAATTTTTTGTTGATTTTTGGGTTACTGATCTCGGATTTCTTACAACATTTTAGGTTTGAAAACATTGAAACTACTAATGTTTTTTCATGCAGGTTTCTTGGAGTGATTTTTTGGAAAAATGAAATTGTATGAATTAAACATAGTGTAGAAACTTAATAATAACATATTTCTCTATGCAATGACATTACTAATATTCCTCTTTAATTTATTTAATAATATTTTTTATTTAAAAAATTGCGTCTTTATACCCACATTCTAAGATCAAAATCATCATTTCCCTTTAATTTCATAATTAATTAGTTTTAATTAACTACTTTAATTATTCAACATCTAATCAATATTTCATCACCTATTCGTCTACAAAATAATTAAATAATTAAACATTATTTGATTATTCCCGTCTCTTTATAATTAATTAAATAATCAAATTTAATTAATGTTGCCCTTCACTAATTATTATATTTATGTAATAAGTAAATCAAATTCTATCTCATGATTAAATAAATGATATTTATTTAATTAAACTAATTATTCCCCTCTCATGATTAAATAAATTATATTTATTTAATTAAACCAATTATTCCCCTCTCATGATTAAATAAATTATATTTATTTAATTAAACTAATAATTTCTCTCACATCACTAGAATAACTTGCATACTATAGTGCCATGGAGCTCGGAGGGAGGGAAAAACGTTGGAGGCAACGGTCACCTGCAACTCGACGAGAAGAAGCACAAAACTAGTATGGAAGGAGTTTTTTCAAGAAACACGAAGGTTTCTCCTATCAGACACAACATGGAAAGACTTGGCCTCTCAACAGACACTCTCAGTCAAGGTTCCAAACAAATGCCCAAACCCTCAATCCATGGAAGGAAAAATTCAACCTACAATGGAAGCCAAAACCAATCTAGAATGGAAGGAGAAGGGAGAATATGGGTCATAGAAGTATGTAGACAAAGGATTATCTACAAACTGGGAAAAATTTTGATTTCAGACAAATAGCGCACAAGTTCTACAAACCAAGAGACCCAAAAGCTACAGGAGAAGCAAGGAACATTGTGGATCAAGGTAAACCCCCTAGATAACATCAGGTATGAGATCATCTCAACCCTTAAAATTCCAGACACTCATTGGAAGGAAGCAAATGTGTCTTTGAAAGAAAAAGCTTTTATCTTTAAATGGTTAGGCCAATGGCCATCTATAACTAAAAAAAGATCTTGGAGCAAAGTTGTGTGGGGGAAAGATTGCTGACTCAAAACCCTCACCAATGGATTCTATATGGGGATATGTTATACAAAGGAGGATAAGGAGTGGATCCTCCAAAATGGACCTTATTTGATAGAAGGAAGGGGCCTCTATCTAAAACGCTGGTAAGCAAATTTTAACCCACAAAATGAAAAAGTGAAAGAATATCCAGCCTGGCTGAGCCTGCACAACCTCCCAGCAGAATATTGGGGAGAAGACATGCTCAGAAGAATAGGGAGAAGTATCGGAACCTATCTCAGAATGGAGGAATTAATCAATGAAAGTGATGCTTCCATCCATTCACAAATCCTAATTAATCTATAGGAAAATACACCGATCCCAGACACAATAACTCTAAGCACAGAAAATGGAGTATGGGAGCAAAAAATTGCTTTTTGGAATCTGGAGGCAAAGGTCAATAAGAACCCAGGAGAGGAAGATGAACCCCCAAGAAAAGACAAAGGACTAGTAGAGGATGTGCTTCTTGATGAACTAGAGAAAATGAATTCAAACCAGGGATTAATAAAGCTTGAGATAGCTGAACAATTTATTGCACGCATGGCAAATGAATCACCACTATGGAGAAAAGAGTTCAGGAGGGTTATAGATGAGACTCTCATAGGAGAACAAGGAAATGAAAGAGCACCCATAGGTTTATTATCTACTGAAGTAGTTAAGTGCACACCTTTCTCACAAATCATGGAAGAGGTTGAAACTAAAAAAAGGCCCCCATCCCTGGAAACCCTGTTTCCCCACCACCAGTTAGATGACATGAAAGGTGTGGTAGCCCTTTTGGAGGATGCAGAAGGAGTTAGTTGTTCAATCATCCAAGACACTTTAGACCGACATAATCCTCTTGTGGAGGAACCAACAAAATGCCTCCCAACTCCAGCTGTAGGCAGGAAGGCCAATTAGTTTCAAGGAGTCTTTGGACCAAGCTTCGACATAAGAACTATGCAAAAGGATTTCAAGGACATAAAAATATCACTAATTAGAAATCTGAATAAATCTCTAAAAGAGGAAAAGGCCAATGAGGAAACATCGGAGGAATGGGAATCATAATTTGAGGAACAACTAGGGGAAAATAATGTAAATAACCTAGGCCTCTTCGAATCCATGGGAGTCCTAGAAAATAAATCTATTGGGAAAATAGTTTCAATCTGGAAAAACCCAAACACTGGGTTGAAAGGGTAAAGAGGTGCAAAATCCACGAGGGAGAAGTTGAAGATAGCAGGGGATGTTGTAAACCAATCCAAATTAAGATAGGGAAATGGCTATGGAGCCATGAAAACCCTATCATGGAATGTCAGGGGCTGCAATGCCCCTGGCAAGATTTGTTTGATAAAGTGATGTCTTGATCAAATGAAACCAGATTTAGTGTTTATACAGGAGACCAATATTAAAATTGAGGACAGTGAGTTTTTTAAGAAGAAGTTCGGGAAGTGGAAGTGTGAATTGGTGGGAGCGCAAGGTGCTTCTGGAGGATTGTGTGTTCTCTAGAATGAAGGAACTATAGATGTAATAGTAATACAACATGATCAATACTGGTAATGGTTGAGAGTGCATGTGAAACATCTCCATTGATACATATCCTTTTTCAATATTTATGGTCCAAACAATAGAGTGCAAAAAAGGATGTTATGGGACACATTGACAAGGCTTTTGGAGAATATGGATAGTGAGGTGGTGGCATTGGCAGGGGATTTTAATGCCATCTTAACACTAGAGGATAAAAGAGGAGGAAAAGGTTGGAGAAATGAGAGCCAAAGGGACTTCAGCTCCTTTGTTATGGGTTGTGGGCTGATGGAAATACCTTTCAAAAAAGGTGACTTTACAAGGACAAATAGAAGGGAAGGCTTCCTGAATATTACAGAGAATCTTGATCATTTTTTCATAGGGGGGAACTGGGCGGATATGAATTGGTCATGTGATGCAGAGATCCTTCCTTTCTAGGGTTTGAATCACTTCCCAATTAGTTTGAGAATACAACATGAAGAAACCCCTGACCAATGCCCCTTCAAATTTGAGGCAACATGGTTCACATCAAAAGGTTTCAATGGCCTAATTGAAGAATGGTGGTCACAAGCCCCATGAAGACCAGGTAACAAAGCTTTTATTTTCTTCAAAAAACTGCAATTTCTTAAGGACCAATTGAAGACATGGAATAGAACACATTTTAAAAATATTTTTGCTGAAAAACATAATGTAGAAGCAAAAATTACAGCTTTAAGTTTAAGAGTGATTGAGAAAGGAATGGAGGAGGCTAATTTTAAAGAGGAAAAAATATTACAACAGGAACTAGGAGATTTACTGAAGAAGGAGAAAATTTTTTGGAGGAAAAAGTCATGGGAGACTTGGCTTAAGGAGGGAGACCTCAATACAAAAAAAATTCACAACTCACTAAAATAGTGAAGAGCCTACAACAAGATTTTTAGTATCCAAAATGAGCAAGGTGAAGGTATGGAGGTGAGGGAAAAAGATCAGATTAATGAGGAGGCAATTTATTTCTTCTCAAAAAAGAAACTGGAAAATAATAGAGATAACCACCTTTATGACAGAGTCTTAGAGGTTATCCCTGCTGTAGTATCTGAAGAACAAAATAGGAATCTACTAGCCCCTGTCTCTATGGAGGAAGTTAAGAAAGCATTGATGAGACTGGGAGGGGATAAGGCACCAGGACCCGATGGTTTCCCCATAATGATTTTTTAGAAATTATGGCACATCTTCGGACAGGAAATTGGGAAGTAGTGGAAGAATCACGAGAAGGAGGCTTCATTTTGAAAGACCTAAACACCACATTTATAGCTCTGATCCCAAAATGAGAACCACAAGAAAATTTTGAATACTTCAAACCAATTTCTTTATGAAACACTTTTTACAAGATAATTTCAAAGCTTATTGCAAACATACTTAAAACAGTCCTAAACTTAGTGATTTCAAAGGAACAAAGTGGGTTCTCCCCAGGAAGGTCTATTTTTGAAGGTGTTGTGATTGTACATGAGGCAATCCATTCAATAAGATCCTCAAAAAGCCAAAGTATGATGGTTAAACTAGATATTAAAAAATCATATGATGAGGTTGATAGAAATTTCTTACTAGAAGTACTAGATAGATTTGGCTTTGGACAGTACTGGATCAGTTGGGTGAAGAGCTACATTGAGACACCAAGATTCTCAGTATTGATAAATGGAAGTCCACAAGGTTTTTTTTGCACAGGACAAGGGCATAAGATAGGGAGAACCCCTCTCCCCTTTTCTCTTTATTATCATGGTGGAGGCATTAGGGAGGTTAATAATGAATAAAAAGGAAAATGGAGCATGGAAAGGTATCTAGAATGCAGAAAGAGTGGAGGCCCTTTCACACATTCAATTTGTGGATGACATTTTTTTAGGTGGTGTTGCCTCGGAATAGGAGGCTAGAATTATGAGGGAAACCCTTGATATGTATGGAAAGGCTTCAGGGCAGATAATTAATTGGAGAAAATTTGAGATTTTCTTCTTCAATACTCCTATGCATCTACAAACCAAAATCAACAATATTCTAGGAATGAAAGCAGGCCTTCTACCAGGCATATATATGGGCATCCCCCTATTCAAAGGTAGAAATAAAGAAGATTTTTGGAGGGACCTTACAGAGAAATGTCTAAAAAAGATGGATGGCTAGAAGGGAAGATGGTTATCATCTACTGGAAGAATTTTGATGCTACAAATAGTTATCTCAGCTATGCCTATTAACTCTATGATGTGTATGGACATCCCCAAAAAAGTGGTTAAGATTTTGGGTTAAAAAATGAGAAGATTTTTTTGGTTTGGTGCTAAGGAGGAAGATAAAATTCCCTTGGTATCCTAGGAGAATATTTGTAAACCAAAAGCCCACGGAGGAGTGGGTAATCGAAACTGGAAAATTATGAATAAAGCTTTGGGTGTAAAACTTATATGGAGCATGTATAGGAATAATAACCTTTTTTGGGAAAGAATCCTTCAAGCTAAATATCTGGACTCAACAGATAGCTCATAGATATTGACAATCAAAGACCCTCCTTGGGGATCAACAATATGGAACTTCATGCTATCATGTCGTCCAGTCATCACTGAACACATCACATGGCAACTCAAAGATGGAAATTCTGCCCTATTTTGGGAGGACTCCTGGGATGGACATAGAGCATTACAGGATGATCAAGAGATGATTTTTTTTAAAAACTACTTTCAAAAACATTGGGGTAGTAAGGTGAAGGACTATGTGGAGCTAAGAGTAACTAATGAAGGAGAGAGATGGGGATGGAAAAGGGTAGAGTTTGTGGACATACCCCCAGAGCAAAAGGACAGAATGATGGAGATCTTTAGAACTAGGGATATTATATTGACTGCAAACAGGGACATAATAAGATGGTGTGGATCCATCTCAGGGGAATATTCAGTAAAGATAGGCTATAATAGTTGGAAAATGTAGTTGAACCACACTTTCCATCAAAAGATCTATGTTGGAGCAAAGACATTCTACCAAAGGCTGGAGTGTTTGCCTGGCTTGTATGCAGGGGACGAATCTTGACTGGAGAAAGAAGGAAAAAACTAGGTTTTAGTGGACCCACCCGGTGTGAGCTTTGTGAAAACAATGTGGAATCTGTAGATCACATGTTGTTATAGTGTGACTTTGTATCTAATTTCTGGAATTTTTTCCAAAATAAACTAAGATGGTTAGGCCAGCGAGCTAACACTATTTCTAAAGTTTTTTCAGGATGGCCTAGGGTGAATAGGAAATCAACACTGTCAAATATATAGAAGATAGTCCCATCCATGGTAGTATGGGAGATCTGGAAAGAGAAAAATAGGAGGATTTTCAGAGGTGAAAAGGAATCACAAAATAGGTTCCTAAATATATTACATCAGGGCATTGAGGAAGTTGTTAGCACTTCAGCTACATGGAGACAATTTTTGAAGATTCCTTATACAAATGAAGACAGGGTCATTCAAATGAATTGGCTAGGTGTAAGGTTTAACTCGCCAGCAGGAGCTTTAGTGACTAGAAGAAAGACAGTAGGAGCACAAAATATAAAATGGCAGCCTCCGGAGGAAGGGTGGATGAAAGTAAATTTTGATGGGGCTGCTAAAAATAACCCAGGACAGAGTGGCATTGGGGTTATTCTTAGAAATGCAGAAGGAAAGACTATTCTGAAAGCATCTAAAAGATGCAAAGATGGAACAAAAAACATGGTAGAGAGTCAAGCCGCATTACTGTAGTACAAATTGCACAACACAAAGGTATGAAAAAATTGCATTTAGAAGGAGATTCCCTACTTGTAGTGCAAGCAATTTCCAAATTATCCATAAATGCATGGCACTTGGAAAATAACATTGACTCAATTAAAGAAATACCAAAAACATTTAAAGAGTTTAAGGTTACCCATGTTATGAGAGAAGGTAACTTTGAAGCCGAAGAGCTCTCTAAATGGGCTCTAAATATGATAGGGATAAATGAACTATGGATGGAAGAGGCTCCCTCATCAAAATGATAGAAGAATAATATAGAAAGAAAAATTTAAATAGAGACATTAGAAATGGAAAGTCCGACAGTATGCAGATATTGTCTAATATTTGCTTCGCTTCATATAAGAGGAAATTGTCATCATCAATTTACATGAAAGGACATGTAATGATTAAAATGATGTTGGAGGATGTCTTGTTTCGGGTGATAAAGTGTGAAATAATTGCCAAACCGCATGTCAACGCTTGAAAGGACATTTAACATTGATTTCAAAACATTTGAAATCGGTTCTATAATTGAAGGTGTCATTACAAAAACTTCATTAATCAAAGAAGTTTAGATAAACTTAGCCCGATTTCATTGTTTGAAGGAAGCGACTATGGAAAATGGAACCAAGGTTTACATTTACAACTAAGAGGCAGCTAAAGGGCATCTTTGGACCTGTGGAGGATCATAGAGTGAAACTTCTAATCAAATGCCCATCAAAGGAAGTCATTGAATCTTTTCAACAAACCCTAGGGCCACTGTTTCATGAAGCCACAAACAGGTGGAAGCTGCAAGTTGATATCGTAGCAATGATAATGGCGTGGGGTCTTGATTTGGGTGAACATGAAAGGGTAGTGGAGAGAGTGATGAAATCTCTCTTCTATGTAGACCTAATCCCCAATGTTGATAAACTGTTGGAGTGGGCTCACCCTGGGTGGGCCTTCGATTATAGAGAATGCTATAAGGATGAGGAGGAAGGAATAACAAAAGGCATCCTTCCTTTTTTACAGTGGCCAGAGGGGGTGGATAAAAGGAATTACCTCTGGGATAGGAAAACAACATGGGATAAGCTGAAAGCAAGCATTTGGAACTACAATGCACTCCACCAAAGGCCGGTAGTGCCCACCTTGTTTCTGAAAAAGGGTAGGACTCTGTGTGGACAGGAACGATGGAAAGTGTAGAAGGTCAATTCCTAAAAATCTATGCTAGAAGATGAAAATAAATTTTGGTGGTTAGGATTGTTTTTTGAGGAACACAAAGCAATTCCCAAACCAGGGTAATGGCGACTGGGGGTGACCGAAATCAAGATGTAATTGAAGGTGGTGGTTTTTTGGGTGGTTTTGTGAAGTTCAGTTTGTGAATAACTGGAAATTCATACTGTAAATATCGACAAGGTGTGAAGGCTTACTGGGCTCCCCACCAACTAGCGCGAAGCTATGATAAAGCCAACTGAGACTCTGGAAGAGGGTTGGAGTGCTTGCATCAGTCAACTATGGAGGTTATTTTTTGGAAAACCAGTTAGACGATGTTACAAATTAATGCATAGATAATATCTCATCTAGCAATTATAATGATGAAGGTTTTTTGGGGTGGGCTTTTTGGAGGAAACTTTAAATTGTAATGGGGGCTGCTATAGATAGCTAGAAATAGTTAAAATACATGTAATATCTCTTTATATTAATAAAATACATTAATATTACTAACCAAAATTTTTTTTCTCTCTCACGATTAAATAAATTATATTTATTTAATTAAACTAATAATTCCTCTCATAAATAAATAGCTTATTATTTATTTATAAAATATCGCCACATGTGCAAATAAATAATTTATTATTTATTTAAATCATAAATATCCTCATAAATCCTAACTCACACTCACTTTGAGTTAGCTTTTCAATCACAACTCTTCACTCCATGAATTTCTCTCCTAAACTTAGTCTCATATTCTACCTCTTCAGTCAATCCCCTCAATCAGAGAAGTCAATTAGAGTTGAACTCTCACTCACTCGAGTTATCTCTTCTACCTCTTCAGTCAATCCCCTCAATCTGAGAAGTCAATTAGAGTTGAACTCTCACTCACTTGAGTTAGCTCTTCCACCTCATTTAGTCAATGCCCCCAATCGTGGCAGTCAAGCAGAGTTGAAATCCTACTCACTCTGAGTTCAACTCCTCAATCACAATCAATCAGTCCTTTAATCATGAAATCTTGGTTGGAATCCTGACAATCTTATAAATAGAGAACCAAACCTTGGGTTTTGGTAACCACAATTGTTTTGAATTCTTATGCTGGCATACAATCGAGCACTTGTTTCTGAGAGCCCACATTACATAAAGAAGGAGAACAACAAAGGAGGAATTATGGGTTTGCATATGTTTTTAATTTATTTGATTTCAATATCTTGATTTATGTATGAAATTCTTTTGTTTTCTTTTCTCTTTTGATATTGGGAATACTAATTGCTTTAACAATCTCTTTGTGGTTGAGATTTTAGTGTTATTGCAGGATTCTATTATACCTTATTACAAATGGTGAACCTGACGTGAAATTTGGTCATATCTTTCAAACCGCTAGAAATTTTTTTATGAGTTTATTTTTGCAGCTTTACGCTGATCGAAGGATGCCACAATCCAAAATTTAGATTTTTTTAGATTTTTTTATAATTTTTTTTATGATATTTTATAAAAAATCATTTCTCAGCACAAATCAGCGTTTCTTTTTGAAAAATTTACATTTTTTGAAAGGCCTTGAAATTCTATAGGGGGTCTATTCTCTATGATTTTAATTTTTATGAAAAATATTTGCAAAAAAAATATATCTTTTAAAACAGGTATGTTTTGATAAAATGGGTCCCAAGAGCACAATTTAAGGAATTAGGATATGAATTTTTTTTGCATGTGTTTTTTACATAAGAAAGCTATAGTCAAAATTTAAGATTTTTATGATTTTTTTTTATTTTTTATAATTTTCCTATGAGATTTCATAAAAAAAAAGGACACAAATGATCATTTCTTTTCTAAAATGTTACATTTTTTGAAAGGTCTTGAAATTCTAAGGGGGGTTTATTCTCTATGATTTTAATTTTTTATGAGAAATATATTTTTTTAAAAGATCTTTGAAAACTTTTCTTTTTGTGTGTAGGTAGAGGTGATAATCATTTTATCAAAGACATTGCTTCAAAGCTAAAAATGGTATTTGCTTCTCTTCTATCTAAAATATCATTCTCTATTGTAAAAAGACACATTTTCCTTGTTGAAAATATGCACTTGATGTAATGAAAAAATGTAGTGGGCCACCAAAGCACAAAAAAGTTAAAATTTAGAAGTCCGCTGAGCAACGAAAAAGAGAACTTGATAGATTAAAAAGAATAAAGGACACAAACACAAAGAAGTAGATGTAGAGGAATCTCAAATGGAAAAGGAGACAGATGATGAGGAGTATGAGGAGAATAAGGGAAAAGAGGGTAAAAAGAGGAAAGGTGGGGAGCCTACTGGCAGTAAAAATAAGAAGAATAAAAGGGGGAAGAACACCAGTAAGAGGAGAATTCTTCTTTCTTCAGAGGAGGAAGAAGATATGGAGAAGGAGAAGAATACAAGGGGAAATATTGGGGAAGAAAAAGGGGAAAATGACAAGATGGAGGACAACACCGACAATCTGGGTGATGACTTTATCTCCTCAGAGAAGACGAAGGAAAACTTGTAGATTGCCAACAAGATTGCAAAGGAGATTGTAAATAGTATTGACAAAGGTATTACAGGGACCAAAGATACTAATAATCATGTGCATAAGGAAAATGAAAATGAAAATAGTGGGGTTAATGACAGTATTAATAACAACAATTATTTGCCAGACTTTACCAGTATGCTGGGTAAGATGATGGATGATATTGGAAAGATCAAAAAGCAAATGTAGATTATGGGAGGTGATGTTAACTTCATCAAGAAAATTAGTATTGGGGACAAACCGATGGTGGTCTGTATTGATGAGATGAAGGATGTGGTGGGAAGATCAGATGCCTATGTTGAAATGGTTGATAAGGTATCTGAGATGGAAAAGAAACTGAAGGAGAAAGAGGATAGGGCGGTGGATGGGGATTTTGAAGGTAAGATTGAAATGATGCATAACAGAGTGGACAAACTCGAAGAAACCATGTGCAAAATAGGGGAGAAAATTTTGGTTAGCTTGAAAGCCAATTATGAGCATGCAAAGATATTGGTGGATAAGTTGGAACAAGATAAGGGAAAAAAAGAAGGAAAAGAGCTGAAGGATACCATGGGACCGGGAAAGTGCACCAGGGAAAGCACTAAAAAGTCTGGCACTAAGGAGGATAAGGAGTTGGAAGAACTCAAAAACCCAGCTGGTCAGATGCAGCTCATGGTGGTCCAGGCGCAGGATCTAATGAAGTATATTTAGTTGTCCTTTCCTATGTATCATATCTTTTTGTTGTCCTTGTCTGTTTCTTTTTGGGATTTGCCTTCTGTTAGGTTGCATACCTTTTATTTTAAAGGATTTTTTCCTAGGTGCTGAGGCATAGTTTCAGTTGAACTTAATTTGTAATACTTTTTAAACTCTTTGTTAAAGGTTTTGGGTCCTTGTAAAACATGTTTTTACTTAATCAGAACAAAGGACACACACACAAATTAAGAATTGAGGCACTTGAGGTAGGGATCGGTTACGAAGGTCTTATAAATACATATTTGGAGAAGGTAAGAGAATTTTTTGAGAAGTTTAATTGTCATTATATCAATACTAGCACACTTTTGGATTATTAGATCTAAATTGCTAAGATTTTTCGGTACTAAAAATTTCTTGATAACTTGTGGCATGGAAGCAACTTTAAATTTTGCCTAATCTAAAATCAATTCATTTATGTTTGATGATTTATAATGAACAATGCATTCTCAAACATCACAAATCACATTTCATTTTGGTCTCTAAAATTGACGTGTGGTTAACAACTGAAAAAGGCAAAGAAATTTTGAAATTGGTGCGCTTAAAACTAAACAATCAAATATCATTTGGTTTGGGCTTAAAATTGAACTTGTGTGCTTGTATGGATGGTAGATCGGTTCACATTTGATCTTATGGTTATTAATGTGATTAACCATGTGTTTTGAGTCTTTGGTGTGCTTGTACAATCTATTAGAATTAAAAAAAAAAAAAAATTTAGAGAGGCTTGTCTGGAGGGTTCGCTTAACCCGTTACAGAGGATGACCTCAAACCAAAAAATCCTTCTAGTCGATATATAAAAAAGACTACAAGAAAACTCTAATCTTATCTCTGTAAGCTTAGGCAAGGTGTGTTGATGATAGTATGGATTGGGTGAAGTATCCCTAAGTAGCTAGCATGGTCAACTAGGCCCTTAAGTGAGTCACAATTGTACAAACTGATTGGGGAGATTCCACAGAACTTAGTACAACCCTATTAATTAGAGGCCACATGTTTCATCTCTGAACATTTGTCTTATTATAGTGCAAGGGGGGGCTGAAATAGAATCTCCCCCAAGATTCCCATCATATATATCTCATGGATATTGTGTTGTGAAAGAGATCTTCATTAACATGGAAATAATACCCAGAAAAGGCAAAATAACAAGCACCTTCAAGAGGGATTTTAATCTCTATTTGTGTGGGAAATATACTATGTTAGTTCATGAACACCCAAGAAATGGGCCTATAACATTTCAAATAAAGCCAATTTAACCATAGATTAACCTATATGTTTTAGTTTTGACAGTGTGTAGAACCTTGCAGCTTGAAAAAGTTTTTGAACATACATTGATCATTTCTTTGAGTCAGTCATGTACCTACACTGAGTTTTGTGATTATTGAGTTTGTATATGCCTCAAACACTGGTCCTACAACATTTTCCTATCAGTATCTTATCAAATAACCAAGAAAATCTAACAATACAGATCCCAAAATATTCCACTTGTCTCTTATTGTGAAAATTGGTGATTGACATACCCTTGCATATTAATCCAATATTTTTAGCATCATTTTTAGCATATAATCTTGCATAGTCATTCACTTTTTGCATAGTCATCATTATAATCCAGAAAATTCAAAATCCCCAAAACATAGTGTAATCACCCAAAAATGGTCTAGTAGACTATGAGCCCCTTTCTAAACATTAAAATTTAAATACTAGACTATATCTTGTGCTTAATCAATTTTGCATATTTATTTAATCTCTTATTTTCTTGATCAAATCACTGTAATCACCTAAAAATAGTCTAGCAAACCCATAGCCCCCTTTTCTCAAATATTTGGTCTTAATAAATCCTAAATCTAAGACTTTACCGCTAGACTCTAAATTATTGAGCATTTAATCTAATTTGCTTATATAATTTTAATCCTAACTTGTTGAATCAAATAATCAAACATTAAAGATAAACCCAAAAAGCATAAAACATTGAGATAAATTAAAAAGGTCCTAAAGTTCAAAAAGTGAACCCATTCACACATGGGTGTGCACTCAAAAATAAAAAATAAAAGAAGAAAAAAAGAAAGAAAAATAATAAAGTGAAAAATACAAAAAAAAAAATTGAAAAATCAAGAAAAAGTGCCTTGGTGAAAATCTGGAAACAGGCGTCTTGGTAGCAAAATAGAATCTCTGCTAAGTGGTGAAAACTTGGAAACAGGCATCACTCGTAACTTAGTGCTCCATCTATCAATGCGTAGCTTGGCGCATCTCATCTATGGGATGACCTTCGTTATTTTATGAGCTATCACATTAATACAATCCTCGCTTCACTGATTGAATCCATCCTTAGGTCTTGTATAGGCCTCCTATTTTTCAACATCATGTAATTCGCCCTGTCAGGTCCTCATAATTGGTCTCATTTTCTGGACAGTTTTCCACTGATGCACTGGTGTTTCTCAACACCTTAATCAACAATTTTTTTCAACACTCTCTTTTGGACAAACCTATTAGTAATAACTGAGAAGGTGGGGGGTGAATTAGTGGCCTCAAAAACTTATCCTTATTCTAACCACCAATCAAATAAACCTCAGATTATTATGTCCCTACAAGATGTATGCCATGAGATACTTATAATGATTATCTGTCTGTCGGTTTACCTTGTCTATCCTTATTCTCCTTGATTTACCGATCAGTAGTATAACTATTTACCGAAATACAGTAAATATGCAGAGTATACCGATAAATCCAATGTTAACTATGTCAAATACAAAATAATAAAGAAATGAATCATACACACATAACACATGAATTTTTAACATGGAAACCCTGTTAAGGGAAAAACCATTGGGACCGGTACCCCAAATTTTCACTCTTCTGAAGTGAGCCCTGTTAAGAGCCAA
>MU225395.1:332810-355296 GCA_018584345.1 Thuja plicata | reverse complement strand
TTTTCAACATGTGAGATAATTGAATGCTTTTTGATTTAAGAATTGCTTTATTTGATGAAATTAAATTAATTTAATTGAAATTAACTTAATTGGAAGGATTTAATTAGTAAGTTTAAATATTTGATTTAAACTATAGGAAATTGAGTTTAATTAATTAAATAATGATAATTAATTAATTAAAGCTTAATTAATTAAATAAAGTTAATTATTTAATTAATTTGGGGATTGGATTAGATGATTTGAGAAATGAATTTAGAAGAAAATAGATGATTAATTAATGATTAAGAAACCATTAATTAATAGATGAAAATTAGGGTTTTTAATGTAAAGTCGCAAGCCTGTCCATTTTAGGGTGTCTACACTTCCATTTGTACTTCATGTTCCTGTGTAGGTTCCTGCTCTAAAGCTTCCTCCTGCATGACAACTTCTTCCTCCAACTGTACGAGGTCTCCCTGCAAATTCCCACACTTATTAGTTCTAAATATATCATCAAATTCTTCATGGGGGGAGGATTTTCCAGGATGTGGACACGCTCTAGTTCTTTCTTCGGCTCTAGGGAGTCAGAAGAAATGATTTGTACTTCTAGGATGTGCAGCATCCCAAGCTTTGGATTGAGCCTTTTCTTTTGCTTGGTAACCAAAGGAGGCCCCACATCCTGTAGGACTGCCTGCTCCTCTTCCGCCCCCATTCCTGTTGCTCTAACCATCAATGCTACTAGTGAAGGGGAAGAGGGAGGATGGACAGGTTTGGTCATGAGCACCGGAGTGACCAACCGTGTGATCAATTTATCCTTCATCTACTGGGAGGCTGCCAGTGATTGCTTCAGTTACTCTTTTATGGGGGTCTCATGTAGGGTTGGAGTTCCCATTATTCTCTTTCCTTTATCCTCTCCTTGTGAAGAGGTTCTGACCCTGGAAGTCAGCGTCTGTATTGTCGAGCTAACTTTGCGGGTGCTCCCGAGGCATACCCTCTTAAAATATTTGTGGCTATGCTTGACTACATTGTGAGTGATGTCTTCAATGGTAGGCCCCTCCTATGCATTCCAATCTACTGGTGGGAAGGCCATCTTATCAACTCCCCTTGCCTTGTACTGGGGATCTATTGTGGGCCCGGTGTCCGAGAAGTCATCCAGAAATTTTTGGAGCTTCAACCTTTCCATCATCCCCATGGTCATCCGGACGAAATGCCAGCTCCAGACTTCAACATCATCTTGGAAGTCTTCCCAGAAGTCCTCCATGTGAAATCGATGGGGCTCTGATGCCCGGGAAGTGCCAATGCAATTTTTCTAAGCAAATTAAAGTTCTTCCGCGCTAGATAAAATTCTGCCAAGTTTAGGCTCTTGAGTTCGCTGTCTGCCTCCTTGCCTACGGCCAGACTGCACAAGTAATTTCCAAAAGTGATTAGAAATGGAACATTCACCACCTTATTTACATTATATAAGGCATGCAACTCCAACATTTGTCTGCAATATTCTAAGAGGATTATTTTGTTCCCATAATATTTGGGCAACAAGTAAGGTTTCCCGAAGAAGACGGTTATCTGAATGTAGGTATGTTGCTGGAATTGGATGTAGTAATGGCCATAACTTCTGACCAGATCCATTGCCTCCTTGGCTAGGTGGTACTTGGCATCTTGGGTAGGCATGAGAAGATTGTAGTAGATGAATGCGTCATTCACCTGACAGAAGCTGGGGAAACTAGCCTCCCATTAAATTTGTGGGAATTAATCCCAGGGAGCCTTTTGACCTGGGCCGATCCCAAGTACACCTGATGTGAGTAGCCCATTGGTGACAGGTCATTGCTGTGCTAAGGCCCAGAGAACATAAGAGGTCATATAGAATTTGTGGGTCTGGGCCACCTGATGGAACTAAGAGTCTACATGATTAGAAATGATGGCGGCCCAATCAAAGTATTTCTTGCCGGTGGAGATGCCAAGAAAAAAGTAGCACATCCACCCTGAGAACTCTCGGGCATGGGGTTTCCCAAAGATCTGACATAGTGCTATAATCCCCATTTGGATACTCTCTTTGAACTCAGATCGAGGGATCTCTAATTTCATTCTTTTGGGGTCCTTCTTCAGGGTCTTGAGCCAATGGTTGTTCATATATTTCTGGGCCATGACCTCCAGCTGCTGAAATTGCCCCAAAGCATTAGATCTAGTAATGACAGCTAGTTCATCAAACTGGGGAATCCCCAAACTTGCCTGAAAAGTTACGGCGTCGAGAGACACCATGGGGGTGGAATATCTGGTTGGGACTAGGGTGGTGAGCATGACGGCCCAGACAAAGGAGTTGTAATGTGTCACAAGGGTGAGAATAAGCTCTAGGGCCTACACTAAGCATGGGAAACAAGCAGCCTTCAGGATCCTAGAATCCCCGACGCTGATCACCAATGGATCCCCAGACTGTCATTGAATAAACATTATCTTAACCAGGGCCTGCATCTCTTCCCACATATTGACGCTGGCATCAGTGATCAACTGGACTTGGGATTCAATCTTTGACTGCACAACAACATTATCCTTCAGATATTTTATGCTAAGGGGCAGTTTTTCTAAGGCCCTCTCAATTTTGGATCTGACGGCTGCTCTGGTGACCGCCGTGGAGGGGAGCTCCGACTCCCGGGTGGTGAAGATGCAGAAGCCTCAGACATAGTGAAGGTACATTGTTTTAAAAACCTGTAAGGCAAGGTGACCATTAGAATTCATAGATAAATAATACTCTGGGATTCAAAGATCTTACCACCGAGGCACGTCCTTTGCCTGAAAAGTTAGTTCAGGTCCAAAATCTTAAAAAGGTATATATATATATAATGCAAACTTAGGAAATTAACCACTATCTAGGCCCAAGGGTTTCAACATACTTAACGAAAGCAAGATGTGGGTTGGATGAAGACAAAGGACCCGCGGTCTGAAAAACTAACTGTTGGAAGATGTGAGCGAAAAGTGAGTTGTCAGGCCCACGTGAGCGCCACATGGCTATGCAATAAATGAGGAGTTATGGTGATGGCGGTGCCAACTATCTGAACGCATGAAAAGTGGAGGTCACTTGGATAGTCTTGAATGCACACGTGGGACATAAATGAAACATGAAGGCTGATTGATAGAGGAGAGAGAAAATTGCCTGTTGAAACCAGCTAAGAGCCGAGCTTCAACCAGGCGATATCCTGCCTAGAACAAGCTTGCAAACTTGGATGAAATACAGACGAAGCACGGTGTGCTCGATGCGAGACTAGATAGATACAAACAAAATATACAACTAAGTGCAGTGGGGCTGAAGGATATATACATAAAAAATAGAAGAGGGCTAAAGGTCGAGACATATATACACAAAGATATAGTATTCACAAAATGCACACACGAGCCCTTTGCAAACCTGCACAACACCTACACAACTAACCCTAAGGAAAAAACACAACCTATACAATAATCTATAACTGTGCAGAGGGTGAACAACCCTCTAGCAGAGCCAACCCACCAACGGGTGGCAAACCAAAACAAGAGACGTAAGAGGCGAGAACAAAAACCAAAATGAAGCAAAATCAGAACAGACAAAGCAGAACCAGAGAACGTACCTGGAAACTAAAGGAAAAGGAAAGAAAGGCATTAAGGACCGCTCTATAACAACTTCCACCTTTGAATGATCACTGACCAGCACCAAAAATTAATTCATAATTTCCCACTAAGCTTAGAGTGATTCACACTTAATCACACTTCAAATTGCCAAAGAATCGCTTTGAAAACTCTAAGTGTTTTTAATCGCGGTAATTGTAAAAGTGACATGAAATTTGAATTTATACCCAAGGTGAAAAGCAAGTTACCCTTCTCTCCGCAAACCCTGAAACATGTAGACTTCCAGATTCCAGGTCTGAAGATTCCGTACGACCATGCCCTCTTGCAAAAAGAAGACACCGTGGCAGAGAATCTCGAAGTCTGGGATCCAGCCTCTAGAAAGGAAACAACCAACTCCGGGACTGGGTATCAGAGACACGAGGGACAAAAAAAAAAAACAAAACCAACACCGTGGGAAAGCAAACCCAGAGAAGGAAGCCAAAGAAGCAAAGGAAAATAAGACAAGGCAAGAGAAAAAAGAAAAAAACAAAGGGGGACCCAACATTTTGCACACAAAATGTAGGGATGGGTATGCAGGGCATAACGAATGGTGACTATCTGGGATGAATGCCTTAGCACATTTGAGAACCACAGAATCTCTGGTTAACAAAACTACAACAAATCATTACTCGAAGCATCTTACTTGCAAAGAGCAACATGTTTGAGAAAATCCGGCCATACACGATCCAATCCGTGATCCTTTCATCAGTGGTGAAGTGTGTGCTTTGAAAGGAAATCAAGCCTATGACCTCTGGGAGAAGTAGAGAGGAGGCACTAAGTATATCAAACCCCAAAGTCATCAAATTTGCTCATTTCTCCTGGAGACTGGAGTTTCGTCACATTTATTTTTTTTTCTTATTATTTTATTCATTTTTGGGTGGGATGGCGGTACTTCTTCACCGTCAAGCTTAAGCTTAGCTAATTTTGATGGTGGTACTGCTTTCACCCTTCCACCCACCTTAATATGCTGAATGGGGAAGGAAAACTCCAATTCCATAAAGGATCTTTAAAAGTTTAGACTTGGGTCAACCAACTAGTGCAACTTATCTACCCTCGATGTGTCCGATTACTTGTTCCTTAATTCTTTATTTCACTGACTACCAGAATTCCAGGGATAAATCTGATGAAGATTACTCATAATTTTCTACCAAACTTGCAAAATAACTCTGGAGACCAGACCAATTCCATCATGCTAATAATAGATTCTTAAGTTCACCATCATGCCAAAGGTAGCATCCCGAAGACTAGATGTTATGCGAAGCATACCAGTCCTCACAAGAGGGGGAGAAAAATGCTGGAACCCAAAAAAAAAGGAAGAAAAGAAAACCAAAGACAAAGCCAAAGAAAAGGGGGTGACCCCGAAGGATGGCCAGCTAGACTATTTACAAAGTAGGGCACCCCCAAATAGGGTATCGGGAAAGAAATATTTACAAGCAAGAAAATTTACATAAAATACAACTCTGGGCAAACCGGCCTTATTTGAAGTAATGTATGAGAAACTGTCCATTGATGGGAAATAGGACAGGTTCTCCAGTCATGGTGTTAAGGTGATATGTATTTTCCCCCCAGATCTCTGAGATTAGGTATGGTCTGAGCTAGAGCCGTTGGAACTTGGTGTGCTTTCCTTTCTTTTCCCGGGCCTTGTCCCACAAAAGGACTAAGTCCAAAATTTGAAAGGCCTTGTATTGGGCTCTATGATTAAACCATCTTTTTACCATTGCTTGGTGATGCATGAAATTTTCAAGGGCTGCGTCTCATTGCTCCTCCATCCACACCAGATTCAGGAGCTGAACCTCCACAATGTTATCCCAGTTGCCAAATTCCTGCATAAACTGCAAAACTAGGATCTGTAAGTTGATTGGGAATACTGGGTTCTGACCATAAACTAGATGGAATGGGGATGTTCCCAGGGTAGCCTTAATTTGAATGCGATCCATATAGAGGGCAAATCTTAGCTTTTGGTGTCAATCTCAGGGATTCTGTTCTAACAGATGTTTGATCACTTCGAGTAAATTTGTGTTTGTTGATTCAGCAACGCTGTTCCCCTGGGGGTAATAGTTACTGGAAAACTTCAGAGTGATCTTCTGGTTGTAGGTCCATTCAAGTAGTTGTGTCGAAGAAAATGTTGGACCATTGTCACACACTATAGCGAAGGGCATTCTGAATCTTGTGACGATGTTTTCTTCCAGGAATTGGATAACCACGCTTGCCATATTGTTTTTGCAAGGTATGGCTTTGGACCACTGGGTGCAATAATTAGTTGCGGTTAGGATGTATCGGTGGTTGGTAGATGAGTTCAAGTTAATTTCCCTGATAAATTTGAATGCCCATTGGGCAAAAGGTCTGGCTTTGAAGACTGGTTGTAAAGGCATAGCTGGGTTGCATTCACGATGTGCCACGGTTTGGCAAGTATGGCACCTCCAAACGTGAGTGTAAACATCTTTAAATATGCAGCACCAATAATATCCAGCCTGAAGGATCTGATGGGTGGTGGCGTTGGTTGAGCCATGCCCGGTCCCAAACTGCCCATGGAATTCTTCAATCATTTTTGTAGCTTAGTCCTTGTCAATGCACTGAAGGTACACTCCCTCATAGTTCCTGCGATAAAGTGCAGAGTTTTTGATCATAAAGTGGGCACTTTTCATCCCCAGGGTGCGACATTTATTAGGAGGTAACCCCTCTGGGAATCTATTATTTAACAATAAGTACACCAGATCAGTGTACCATGGGTCTCGAGTGATAGACTCCACTGTGTATGTTTGACATTCTATGTGGGGAGTCTCTTCAGCCATCGCTCAACTTAGTCCCTGGCCTTAGACTATCTTCATGGGTTGCATTTCTAAGTCATATTCCTGGAGGATGGTCATCCATTTCCCTCGTCTCTCACCCAACTTGCTCTGCATTAGCAGAGACTTCACAGCCTGATCCAGCATGATAGCATGCACCTTGCTCTAGAGAATGTAATGTCAGAATTTCTTCACGGCGTGAACAAGAGAAAAGGCCTATTTTTCCAATGATGAATACCGGACTTTGGCATTCTTGAAGGGGGAGCTCATAAAAGTGATTGGTCATTCTTCCCCTCGACCTTTTGGGTCAATACTATTGCGACAGAATACGGTGAAGCGAAAGAGTAAATGTAAAATGGGAGGGAGTAGTCTGGACTAGCTAGGACAGGTGCCTCTATTATTGCCTATTTAGTTTGGGTGAATGCCCACTTCACTTCAGGACTCCACTTAGTTTTGGTATCTTTTTTCATCATTTCATTGAGTGGCTTCACTATCTCGGCGAATCCAGTGATGAACCGCCGGACAAAGTTGATCTTTCCAAAGAAAGATCACATCTCTTTCTTGCTGTCAGGCATTTGCAAATTTAACATCGCCTCAACTCTCTCAGGGTCAATAGATATACCCTTCTCAGAGATAATGTGCCCAAGCAACTTCCCTTCAGTGACCCTGAATATGCACTTCTTGGGGTTGAGGGATATTTCGTACCGATGACATCTCTCACAAATCTGGGCAAGGTGGGTGGAATGATCACACCTGTCCTGAGAAAAGATGGTCAAATCATCCATGTAGATTATTATGCACTGATTCACAAGGCCTTCAAACACAATGTCCATAGCCTTTTGAAATGTGGCCCCTGCTTTAATCAAGCCAAAGGGCATCCTCCGATATGCAAATGTTCCCCACTTGGTGGTGAATGCCATTTTGTCTCTATCTTCATATTTAACTATGACTTGGTTGTAGTCGGAGTATCCATCCAAGAAAGACATCATTTGGGATCCATTCACTATCTGCAACACCTCATCCAACAAGGGGAGAGGGTGATTATCTTTCTTGGAGGCTCTATTCAAATTTTGGAAATCGACGCAAAGGCAAATTTCACTGCTCTTCTTTCTCATAGGGACTAAGTTGGCAACCCACGTAGTATGCCAGATTGGAAAGACTATCCAGGCTGACATCAACTTTTCCACCTCTTAACAAATTAGAGGCTTGATCAGCGGGTTGATTGGTCATTGCTTTTGCCAGAAAGGTTTGGCATCGGGTTTTAGTGGGATGGTATGAGTCATAATAGATGTGTCGTATGTTTTCAAATCCTCGTACCCCCACGTGATCATGTCTATGTATTCTTAGAGGACCGTGAGAATGTTTTCCTTCTCCTTAGGGGAGTAGGAAGTACAAATGTGTATCATCTTTTCTTCACCGGGCTAGCCGATGTTTACTTTCTTGAATTTTCCTCCCTCAGAGGAGGATGATATCTTTTCCCAACCCTGAGGGTCCGAGTCGAAGATACGCTCAAGTGCGACCATCCCCTTCAGGATGGTGTTGGTAGGTAGGTCCATGATCCCATCATCTTCATCACCCTACCCAATATCATCATGGTCTTGTTCCTCCACTATCTGGTCTTTGAAGACACCAACATTGGCCATGAAGGATAGGATATGCTGATCATCCTCAAAAAATTGAAAGTGGGTGATATTATCTAGAATGGACAGGGTGGGCATCATCTCAACAGAAAATCTCTCGAGTCATGAGCCGGCCATGGGCTCAAGTGTGTTGGAAGAAACAACGAGGGCATCCGGGACATAATTTCATCACCGGGGAATAAGATCAATGCCGAAGGTATCAAAATCTTCAATAAGGCTCCATGCCTGATTGCGGTATGTAGCCAGCCTCTTATCATGACATGTGTACTGAATCTAGATTTGTTTGACAATCAACTTTGAATCACCCAGAGCCCGGAGGTGGGTGATTCCTTTCCTTAATGCAAATAAGAGTCCAAGGACCAAAGCCTCATACTCCGTAACATTGTTTGTGCAGTTGAACTATAGCCTGTAGGATGTGAGGAAGGATTTCCCTTGCAGGTTGATTAATTCTACTTCGGCCCCACAACCCTGTTTGGACCGGGACCCATCAAAATTGAGGGTCCACAAGTCGTTGCTTGTAGTCTAGAGCTGGGGAGATGGAGAAGCTTTTGGATTATCTTTGGGAGACTTGGGAGGAGTTTCCTCCCACACTAGTGGTGCCTGGGTGAGGTTTGCCTCCAGAGTGGTTTGGGATTGAGATCTCCAGAGAGATGACACTGAAGAAGTGCTTCCAGTAAGAATACTAGGTTCCGGGGAATCAATGGTATGTTCTTTGTTCCGAAAGGTGTCAATGTGCAGCGTAGCGACGGAAAGGCAAGGCTCACTTTCTAGCTCTGAATGTTTCTGGTAGTGTACTCGGCACCAAGCGCCAGACAAGAGTGTAGCGGGGGTTGTCGTGGCACCCTAACAATCAATTTTGACCCTCAATTCCTTCTCTAGGTCTTGGATTCTCTACAGAACTATGGGATCCTCCCTAGGAGTGAAATCAAACATTAAGATTTCAAGGGGTTGGTACACCCCCAGGGAAGTATTAGAGAATAAGACCTTGTTTACCCTTCTGACTTCGGTGAGGGCCCACTTCATCTGGGGTTCACTTTCAACCTTGATTTTGTTTGATTCTCCTTCCCAGGGGAGCCATTAGTGGGAGAAATCGGTTGAAAAGTATCCATTCAATGAATTAGACCAGTTCTGACTTAACAACATCCCGTAAGTTTCTGGGATGTCCACCACTTGAATATCGATTATGTTGGCTATTCTGGGGTCCTAGATGAGCTGTATCTTGACATTTTTTAGTTCACCTACCATTTTCATAGCAGTTTTATCCAGTTGAATTATTGCGCCATTAGATGGGGTGGGTTGAAATTCGAGCTTCTGGCATATGGATAGGGGCATGATGTTGCCCGAAGCCCCAGAATCCACTAGGTAGTTGTGTATGTTTTTGCCTTGTATGTTTAGGCCTAGTAGGAATGGAGGATCCTTAGTATTTCCCTAAAAGACAGCCACGTTGGCGTCCTCAAAAGAGACAGTCTTAGGTGGGTGACTGACAACTTCTGGGTTTCCCAGGAGCTTCAGAAGAGACTTCTTCTGCTCGAGACAGTTTAGTAAAACCTCCATCAAGGTCATGGAGGTGGTGGTTTGTTCTAACACCTTTGTGATGTCAAATATTCCTCCTGATAATTGGTGGCTTCCCTTGGCTGGGTCTTTTGCTTGATTAGAGCTAGAACATTTTGGAGGGACAGGCCAGTCGGTTGTATTGTCCTAGAGAGGAGTGTCCTTGGGAGGTGTCGACGTGTAAACTGGCCCTTTACCAGCCTAGCTTCGAGTGTTGTAAGGAGCCTATGGGTTGGTAAAGGAATTGGCCTCAAATGCTGAAATTGATTCATCAAAGAATCCCTACAACTCAGATTCTTCTTCGTCTTCTCTAGAGGATCCGAAGAAGATAGTCTCACAGGTGAATGCATCGTGAGTTGGCTCTTGTACAGGAGGTTCTTAGGGAGTAGGGTCAGATGCTTGTTGTCTATCCAGCTGGGAGATCATGATGACCTTCTAGAGTGTGGCGCAGTTTACCTCATTATGGGAGCCTGTGTCATGTAATCTACACCAATTGGGCATGGGATAGAAATCTGTGACTGGTGTGAAATGGGATGGTCTAGCACCACCTTGATTGGCATTTTGGTTCGGAGGTGGACCTCTGGTGCTTGCATTATTGTTCCATTGCTGTTGATTGGGCTGAGGCCCATTGTTGAAGTTTCTTCCTCTGACATTGTTGTTTCATTGGCCAGAGAAAATATTCCTTCTTTGGGAATTGGAGTTCTAGGGTGCATAAGACCCCGCTTTCAGTTGACCCATGTCCATAGTCAGGGTGGACAATATTCGTTGGAGGGACTCAACCTCGGCGGTCAGTTGAGTGTTTGTGTCACAATGTGAAGGTTGTTATTGTTGGTTCCCTGGGAAGGCATCAGTATTTTCCAGAGTCGAGGGCGATAATCCTCCAGTCACGGATGACTGGAAGAAGGGCACTCTAGATGGTTATGTCTATGTTGTTGGCTCTGCTGCGACTGGTTCCAAGGGAAAGATTCAAGCCCTAGTATTTCTTGAGTCTGTGATGGATAAATGTACCGGGTCTGCTAGTCTATCAGTGGTGGTGGGGGATTCATGGCCATCGTGAGGGCACCCACTGCCAGATTGGGGTTATATCCCCTGGCGTATGCAGTTCTGCCAAGGATCATGTTGAATGACATACTTTTCACAATCCTGCCCGGGGATTTGTTGAGGCCACGAGATAGCTCTAAGGCTAGGTTGTAAACTTTTGGCAAAGTATCCTAGTCGCCCGGGGCGGTTTTTCTCCAAAGGAGAGAGGCAATGAAGGGGTCCATCGCATTGAGATAGGTCTGTATATTTACTTCCGCGGATGGGATGAAAGGGCCCGTGCACCACTTCAAGGCACGTTGGAACTGGTGATTAAATGCTGCAAGGGGTTCATTTGGCTCCTTTCTGATGGAAATGAACTGGCTGTGGGACCAAGCTGGGTCCACGTGTATGTGAAAGGTAGGCAAGAATGAATCCTCCATGTCCTGCCAACTATTGATGGAGTTGGCGGGAAGGTTAAGGTACCAGTTCAGTTCGCCCTGTCTAAGGGATAGGGGAAACATCTAGGTCACAACATCTTCATGTTGGACCCGGTGTCAGTTCATGGCATCTTTGTATGCCTACAAGTGTTCCTTTGCGGTTCATGAGCCTAGGTGTTCATATCATGGGCAAATCTTTTTCGGGTGCGAGGGTAAATCGTTGGTTGCGCCCAGAAAAGTTCCCATAGTGGACCCGGTATTTCTGAAATATGTAGCCATTTGGGGAGCTGAATTTTGAGTAGGTTGAACGTTGATTCTCAGGATTGTCTGGGAAGTTTGGATATTCTGTGGTACACTAGACCCCCAGACAATGGTGGCTAGTGTGATTTTTGGGGTCTGTTTCTTTCGAGCAGGAGGCTCGAGTTCAACAAACCTTCTGGGATCAAGGGCTGATCTAAGGAATCTTTCAAATCTCGCTGGGGAGAAAGACCCAATCCCACTAAAGGCTTGACTCCTAAAAATATGGCTTGGGGAACCCTTGGGAGGTGTAAAATCAGAATCCTGAGAGGGGGACAAGTTCATGCCCTCCTTCTAGCACCAATCTCTGTTGACGGGACTTTTGTGACCGGGTCCGCCAATAGACATAAGTTGTCATCAGGTACCGGGGTACCGGCCAACTTCACTTGCAAAGGTTGTCCAGGGAAATGAGATTCCTCGGGCCTCCAAGCATGTGAGAGTCAGGTCTCGACGGTGCGGGGCTCGGTTGGGGGATGTGACTATTTTTGTTTGAGGGGGATAGCTGGTTATTTTTAACTCATCCTCTCTGGGGATTCAAGTAAGTGGAGTTTCCTGCAAGCGCGCATTCATTTTAACAAATAAAATTCAAAAGATACTGCAGAGTTAGAAATATTCCATCTACCTATAGTTATACTAAACATTTAAGACATCAACAATGCTCTAACACACTACACTAAATACCAAAGAAATATACAACCATCAGTTCATATTTTATCAGTAGCAAAGGAAAGGAGGTCGTTAATCTACTTTAAGTACCAGAGAAAAGGACATGAAAAACATAGAGCATAAAATACCGTTAACCCAAAAGATAGAATGCCAACAACATCATTCAGAGAATTCTTCCTTCTTCATTAACATCTCTTCTAGCAAGCACTGGTGCATGGTACAATGGTGGCTCCAAGGGAGCGTCTAACTACTAAAAGCTTAGAAACTACGGAGCATTGAGTTCTGCAACTAAGAACTGAGAAAACCAAATTGCTATTAACTACGGACTACAAAATCATCAATTTTGTTGACCCCTGGAATGAGGCCAGACGTATTATTTACACACACCATTCTATCTAACCCTAACCCTAACTTATTTTACACTTTGCAATAAAATACATTATCCGGTGGTCGGTACTACCAGCACCACATTACAAAATACCTCGAGATGGAGAAGGTCTAACATGTCAGAATAATAAGACAAGAAGGATGGAGTGGAAGAATCATCCTTGAGAAGAGATCCAGAGAGGAGAAGGAAGAAATTTGATTCCTCAGGGATCAAGGCTACATGCCTCATAAATGAGAAAGTGGTGCCCTATCTCTGATGCGCCAGGTGTAACGTTGAAGCGGCGCCTTGGGAAGACTGTCTGTCAGAAAACCTCTTGTCGATCTGACGTGCCTTTTTGTGGTTACCTACCTTTTAAAAACCTTTATTAACTGCCTTGAAAGTGATCGGTTAGCCTTGGGGACCGGGACACAGGTCACTTAAACAATACAAAATGTAGGATCCAGAATTCTGGGATCCGTGATTCGAAAACTTGTGTTCCGAAGGAATAAAGAATACAAAACATTTTCCCTCAAAGTTTTCTCCAGCCCCCAGAGAATCTTTATTGTTGTTTGCTATCATTGAAGCTCTAGAGGAGATGGGAATTCGCATCTTCATCGATGTCTCTAAGGCTAGCCCGCCGGTACTTGGCCACCTCAATCTGCTCTCCCAGGTTTGGAATATTTCCCTTAAATTATTTAGCCATCTTTGTCACATCATGACCTTTGAGCACCATGTGAGTTATTCATGTCATTTTTTCTCTATCTATCCCCTCTAGGGATTGATACCTTGATTCCATTAATTCATCAAATTTCCCCTAAACATATTCTTCCAGCATGCATGTGTCGGTGCTAAACGGATCAGCTCCGGAGACTTTCAAAATGAAGACTTGTATAAATTGAAAGAATATTGGACTACATTGACCTTAACACGTAAGATCCCCACCAGTTTCTTGATTACCCCCAATGTGAGGTCAAGTCTGGAGTGCTGGGTCTTCACAAAATTGAATGATTCTTCTCCTAAAATTTCAGACTCGGAGACAATCTCCTCTCCGAGGCCGATGAGTTCTTCTAACTCTACCTTCCATGCCTCATAATTCTCGACATCTCCCTCCCATATAGCGATGGTAGTTTCAGCCTGGTGTAGGACATGGCGGGCTGTATATAGACCTGGGAGTGTGGTCACTAGGAAACACCAGACGTTTCCCAACTGTAAGGCAACCCATTCATCAATCGCTTGGGCCTTTCTCTTCATCACCCGTAATGAGTCTATATCACTTTAAGGAAGTGGTGCATCCAACGTAGAGGCCCTTGGGGGAATGACGCTAATGGGCCAGGCTAGCTCAGTCAGTAGTCCCATGAGGTTTGCATTTTTCTCCTTCTCTGCCTTGAACTTTTGGGCCTCTTTCTCATAGTGAGCCTCCACTACCTTGGCTGCTTCTTTCAATAGGTTCAATTCACCATGTTTTCCTCTCTTCCCTAGCGACACCTTTGTGATATCATAATCTCCAGCTTTAGCCATTTCATCATCCACATCTGTTGAAGGTGTTGTGATTACTGTGACTATTTCTCCGCCCGGCTCAGTTCGAAGAGTGTGGACTGTCCGGGCTTTCTTAGCCTTTGGCAGGTTTTATGCTTGAGCCATTATCTCTGCCAAAGAAAGATGGGCTTTGGGTGTTTTTGGGGCCTTTCTCTTTTGATATTCCACCAACCACTATGGTAGTAGGGGTGGCTTTGTAGCCAAAATTTGCTCGTGTGATTTCTCCCTGGGATCTTGTTGTGCCCCTTCAATAGTATGAGCTTCTTCTAGCTCCTTCCCGGTATCTTTTGACTCATCGACAATGTTTGCTCTGTTGTCTATACCCTTGGCAATATTTGGATCCTCATTGGTTGCCTCGGGGTTCTCTTCTTCATCCTCTCACTGCTCTTCATCACCCTTTGTTGCTAGGCTGTTTTCTTCTGTTCGTACATCTTCTGAAAGTGGGGGAGGCAACAGGCCAAGATTCAATATTTGGGCCACAGTGATTACCTCCCCAAATGTTACCTTTGGGAGTGGCATCCAGAACATGGCGGTTGGGGTCACAGTTATTCCCATGGTTCCAGTTTCCCCAACTGATGCCATTTGTTCATTTTTCATATGTTGGTTTGAAATTACCATAACTTGTATTTCTGGGATCCCGTAGGTATTCACCTATTCTGGCTCCTTTTCTTCTTCCATTTGTACTTCTTGTTCATGTGCAGGTTCCTGCTTTGGAGCTTCCTCCTACGCGGCAACTTCTTCCTCTGACTATACGAGGTCTCCTTGCAAATTCCCAAACTCATCAGTTCTAAATACATCGTCAAATTCTTTATGGGGGGAGGATTTTCCAGGATGTGGACGCGCTCTGGTTCTTTCTCCGGCTCTGGGGAGTCAGAAGAAACAATTTGTACATTTGGGATGCGCGACATCCCAAGCTCAGGTTCTGTCCTTGGCTTTGGATTGAGCCTTTTCTTTCACCTGGTAACCAAAGGAGGACCTGCATCCTGTAGGGTTTCCTGCTCCTCTTCCGCCCCCATTCCTATTTCTCTGACCATCAATGCTGCTAGTGAAGGTGAAGTGGGAGGACGGACAAGTCCGGTCATGAGCACCAGAGTGGCAAACCATGTGGTCAATTTATCCTTCATCTATTGGGAGGCCGCCAGTGATTTCTTCAGATGCTCTTTTATGGGGGTATCATGCAAGGTTGGAGTTCCCATTATTCTCTTTCCTTTATCCTCTCCCTATGAAGAGGTTCTGGCCCCGGAAGTCAGCTTCTGTACCGTCAGGCCAACTCTGCAGGTGCTCCCGGGGCATACCCTCTTAAAATATTCATGGCTACGCTCAACCATGTTGTGAGTGATGTCTTTAATGGTAGGCCCCTCCTATGCATTCCAATCTACTGGTGGGAGGGCCATCTTATCAACTCCCCTTGCCTTGTACTAGGGATATATTGTGGGCCCGGTGTCCAAGAAATCATCTAGAAATTTTTGGAGTTTCAACCTTTCCATCATCCCCATGGTCATCCGGATGAAATGCTGGCTCTGAAATTCAACATCATCCTAGCAGTCTTCCTAGAAGTCCTCCATGTGAAATCAGTGGGGCTCTGATGCCCAGGGAAGTGCCAATGCAATTTTTCCAAGCGGATCAAAATTCTTCCGCGCTAGATAAAATTCTGCCAAGTTTAGGCTCTTGAGTTCACTGTCTGCCTCCTTGGCTGTGGCGAGACTACACGAGTAATTCCCAGAAGTGATTGGGAATGGAACATTCACCACCTTCTTTATAGTGTATAAGGTGTGTAACTCCAACATTTGTCTGTAATATTCTAAGAGGATTATTTTGTTCCCACAATGTTTGGGCAACAAGTAAGGTTTCTTGGAGAAGCCGATTATCTGAATGTAGGTATGTTTCTGGAATTGGATGTAGTAATGGCCATTACTTCTGACCAGATCCATTGCCTCCTTGGAGAGGTATTACCTGACATCCTAAGTAGGCGTGAGAAGATTGTAGTAGATGAAGGCGTCATTCACCCGACAAAAGATGGGAAAACTAGCCTCCCATTGAATTTGTGGGAAATAATCCTAGGGAGCCTTTTGACTTGGGCCGATCCCATGTACACCTAACGTGAGCAGCCCATTGGTGATGGGTTGTTGCTATGCTAAGGCCCAGAGAACATAAGAGGTCATATAGAATTTGTGGGTCCGGGCCACCTGAAGGAACTGAGAGTCTACATGATTAGAAATGATGGCGGCCCAATCAAAGTATTTCTCACTAGTGGAGATGCCAAGCAAAAAGTAGTACATCCACCCTGAGAACTCTCGGGCATGGGGTTTCCTGAAGATCTGGCATAGTGCTATAATCCCCATTTGGATACTCTCTTTGAACTCAGATCAAGGGATCTCTAATTTCATTCTTTTGGGGTCCTTCTTCGGGGTCTTGAGCCAATGGTTATTCATATATTGCTGGGCCATGACCTCTAGCTATTGAAATTGCCCCAAAGTATTAGATCTGGTAACTATGGCTGGTTCATCAAACTGGGGAATCCCCAAACCTGCTCGAAAAGTTGTAGCATCGAGAGACACCATGGGGGTGGTATATCCGGTTAGGACCGGGGCGGCGAGCATGATGGCCCGGATGGAGGAGTTTTAATGTGCTGCAAGGGTTAGAATAAGCTCTGGGGCCTACACTGAGCATGGGAAACAAGCGGCCTTCAGGATCGTGGAATCCCCGACGTTGATCACCAATGGATCCCCAGACTGTCGTTGAATAAAAATTATCTTAACCAGGGCCTACATCTCTGCCCACATACTAATGCTAGTGTCGGTGATCAACTAGACTTGGGATTCAATATTTGACCCCACAACAACATTGTCCTTCATATATTTCATGCTGAGGGGCAGTTTTTCTAAGGCCCTCTCGATTTTGGATATGACGGCTGCCTTGGTGACTGCCGTGGAGGGGAGCTCCAGACTCCCAGGTGGTGAAGATGCGGAAGCCTTAGACATAGTGAAGGTACATTGTTTTGAAAACCTTTAAGGCAACGCAACCATTAGAATTCATAGATAAATAATACTCTGAGATCTGAAGATCTTACCACTGAGGCACGTCCTTTTCCTGAAAAGTTAGTTCAGGTCCAAAATCCTGAAAAGGTATATATATATATATATATTTAATGTAGACTTAGGAAATTAACCACTATTTGGGCCTAGGGGTTTTAGCATACTTAACAAAAGTAAGATGTGGGTCGGATGAAGACAAAGGACCCGGGGTCCGAAAAACTAATCGTTGGAAGATGTGAGCTAAAAGTGAGTTGTTAGGCCCAAGTGGACGCCACATGACTATGTTATAAATGGGGAGTTATGGCGACGATGGCGCCAACTGTCTGAACATACAAAAAGTGAAGGCCACTAAGACAATCTTGAATGCACGTGTGGGACATAAATGAAATATGAAGGCTGATTGACAGAGGAAAGAGAAAACTACTTGGTTGAAACCAGCCAAGAGCCGAGCTTCAACCAGGAGGTATTCCACCTAGAACAAGCTTGCAAACTTGGAAAAAATATAAATGAAGCATGATGATCTCAATGCAAGATTGGATAAATACACATAGAATATACAACTAAGTATAGTGGGGCTAAAGGATATATACATGGAAAATAGAAGAGGGATGAAGGCTGAGACATATATACATAAAGATACAGTATTCACAAAATGCACACACGAGCCCTTTACAAACCTGTACAACACCTACACAACTTACCCTAAGGCAAAAACACAACCTATACAATAATCTACAACTATGCAGAGGGCAGACAACCCTCTGGCAGAGCCAACCCACCAACGGGTGGCGAACCAAAACAAGAGACGCAAGAGGTGAGAACAAAAACCAAAATGAAGCAAAACCAGAACAGACAAAGCAGAACCAGAGAACCTACTTGGAAACTCTAGGAAGGGCAAGGAAAGAAAGGCACTAAGGACTGCTCTATAATAGCTTCCACCTTCGAATGATCACTGACCAGCACCAAAAATTAATTCATAATTGCCCACTAAGCTTAGAGTGATTCACACTTAATCGCACTTCAAATTGCCAAAGAATCGCTCTGAAAACTCTAAGTGTTTTTAATCGTGGTAACTGTAAAAGTGACATGCAATTTCTATTTATACCCAAGGTGAAAAGCAAGTTACCATTCTCTTCGCAAATCCTAGAATAGGCAGACTTCCAGATTTTGGGCCCGGGGATTTCGTACGACCATGCCCTCTTGCGAAAAGAAGACATTGTGGTAGAGAATCCCAGAGTCTGGGATCCAGCCTCTGGAAAGGAAATGACCAACTCTGGGACCAAGTATCAGAGACACGAGGGACAAAAACACAAAACAAAACCAACACCACGGGAAAGAAAACCCGGAGAAGGAAACCAAATAAGCAAAGGAAAAGAAGACAAGGCAAGAGCAAAAAGAAAAAAAACAAATGGGGACCCAAAATTTTTCACACAAAATGTAGGGACGGGTATGTAGGGCATAACATGTCCATCGAGAAACTCTATATTCAGCTCATCGGGAATCCTGTGGTTTTTTTCATCGGGAACCACTGTCTTCTGCTCGTCGGGTATCACTGTGACTTTTATTCTTTGGCTTTACCGATGGTGTGCACTCTGTCAATGTTATCTGTCACCTAGTGAATACTTGACTTTTATGCATTGTTGAAGGCATAATCTTTGTTCCATTGATTTTATTAAGTCTTTGGCATTTTATACATGACCGTATAGATGATATCAAGTTGGCATCAATGAAAATATAAATCATTAACTGATTTAATGCCTTGCATTATCTTCAACTTAACAATATCAAACATTTAATCAATTACATGTCATCAAAACCTGTGTTTCTCAAAACAACATTGGATAACATACGCTCGATAACACACAACCACAAACACGATGGTGTTTTCAACACCCACATCAACACATCAACAAGTTAAATAGACTGAATGATTGCTGGCAATTTTCTTGTATGTTGTATGTTATCAATGATTTCCTATGTTTTCTTTGATTTCTGCTTGTTGGTGTAGTTTGAATGATCCTTATGTCAAGATAGTAGGGTGTATGTGATAAGAGATTTCACATTTAGGTGGATCAGCCACACATCCCTTGATCCTACTCTCTTGCACCATAAGGTGAGGTTTGTTCTCTCTCCTTGTCTATTATTCTTCTTGTTTCAACAATGGTGCATTCATGGTTATCTTGGCTCTGAATGCCTCAATAATGGTGTACTGTTGTTATATCAACTAGAAACTATGTTCAAGTCATCTCAGCTCTTGTACCTAGATGCTTACATTGATTTCTTACATCTATTTGATGAGGAGTCATATTTATATCCTTATGGTTCCACTGGTTCTAGTAAGGATTGTATTGACTCTGGTGTCCCACACCGTCCAAATGATGAAAATATAGTGACCAAGGAAATCGGTGACTACTCAGTGTCGTAAGTTGGATTTTGTATTTACTAGGCTTGCATAATAGCATTATAACAAAAAACTCACCAAAATCATTCAAAAACTGAGCTATTCCTATAACCAATTGCTTCCTTGAATCCTTTGTTGAAGCAACCGACTGCATTTTATCCATGTTTTGGGATCAAAATTAAAATTCGACGATGTTTTAATCCTAAAAAATGCAATTTAACCTATTTTCACAAATGCAGTTGATCATTGATGCTTTTCTCATAGGATTATAATTTGATATTCCTTTTGATCAAATTTATTGCGCATTTCCTTCTCCAATCCAAAAATTCAACTTAAGTCAATCTTTGTCAAACTTGGTCAACCATACCTCAAATAGGCTCGCATCTCAAATTTCTCAATGCTTTTTGATCTATCAGGCTTGTGCCTCCCCTCCTTTTGATTTCATTCCCAAGGGGGAAGTACCACTACATGAACAATTTGATTCACATCAACAAGTTTAATCTAGGGGCATCAGGCCCTGACTCAAATCAAGATCCAATCAAGTGATTCTCATTACTGCACATCAAAATCTCAAGCTCTAGGGGCATATCAGGTTCATCGCACCATATCAATCTGAGAACCCCCCTCAATATAGTAATTGGCTTCATCAGAAACCATATCAAGTCAATTATCCCAATAAATAAATTAGATGACAATCAGTCTCATCGCACCACATCAGGTTAGTTCGTCATTCAAACTTAATCTTAAATCAGAAAATCTGCTTAGAGGATGAACATTTAGTTTCATCACTTCACATCAAATTAAATGATCAGACTCTTCTATCAGTCTTCGCTCAATCAAGCCTAGAGTTGATATACTCATATCTCTCTATCAGTCTTTTCTCAATCAAGTCCGGAGTTGGTATCTTTAAAATCTTCAATCGATCCCCGTTTGATCAAGTTCGGAATCAGTTATGATTTGTGGGATAGTTTCATCGCTTCACATCAAGCTATTTTCAGATTTAATCAAACTTCAAATGTCCTTTGACCCAATGTGATCGTAGATTGATCACACATTAGTCAAAGAGGGTCAAATGCAATCACCTAAAAATAGTCTATCAAACCCATAGCCCCCTTTTTTCTCAAATATTTGGTCTTAATAAATCCTAAATCTAAGACATTATCGCTAGACTGTAAATTATTGAGCATTTAATCAAACTTGCTTATATAATTTTAATCCTAACTTGTTGAATCAAATCATCAAACATCAAAGCCTCAACCCAAAAAGCATAAAAAAATTGGGATAAATCAAAATGGTCCTAAAGTTCAAAAAATGAGCCCATTCACACATGGGTGTCCACTAAAAAATCAAATAAAACAAATAAAAGGGAGAAAATACCAATTTTGCCTTATTCTCCACAAAGTTGACCAATAAAAACCACTTTATCATCTCACATGGATTGAGAGGAATTGCATCTCCACTATTGATCAATCTCTTTTGCCTTTTACTCTCAACTGCTCATTTGTTGGAATCTCTTATAAAAGGGATAGCTCCCTTTGCACATTCATAACAAGAAGATTTGGAGTAGAGTTATAATGTTATTTTCATTCTAGAGCTCATTAGTGCATTCATAGTTCTTTGCTTTCATAGTAGTTTCTTGCATTCTTGCATTGCTAGCTTCATTTCTTAGCTTAATGGTATTCTAGTTTCCTTTCATAGCTTAATAGTAGATGCATTGTTCTTACTTTAGTAGCTTGCATTTTCATTCTTTTTTCAATATCATTCATATCTCGATAGCTCATTGCATCTTTGATTTTCTATTTTTTGAGAGAAAAGTATGTAAGTATATGCATCTTGCTCATCCTCTTTGCATTGAATCTTCTATTTTGGAGTAGTCAAGTCACTGATTTCTCTATGTCTAATCTGATGGATATCTATGAGAATCGTGCTCGCTTCAACTAGGAAGCAATAAGCAAGTTTCAAGGGTTTCTATGATAATGCTTTGAATCTTATGTTTTCACTAACCCCTTGATATAATGGTTTATTGAAGTCTTTGGTTGCAGATATTGATCACACATTTTACCACACACAATCACTACTTAATCTTTTATTTGATTATATCTTAAAGTTTGACCACTTTATCCTAGGCTCTATTTAATTAAAAGTACATGCTGCCTTTTAAATAAATGAAAAATATTTTAATTAAATAATAAAATCCACTTTATCCTATGTGTGCACATGAAAAAGGAATTTCCTAATTTAAAATAAAAAAGAAAAAGATTTTTTATCTACACATTGAATGCACACTTTCTAAGATGACTGGAATCTTCTTTTGCCTCTTAATCCTAGCCACTCATTTCTTTTGCCTCTTAATCTCCTTCACTCCCACCAAAACCCTACCTAACCTTTAATCTCAGCCACTCATTTTCCACCTCTTAATCCTATCCCTTCATTTTCATATCAATTCTATAAAAGGAGGCTCTCTCCTCACTCTTTAAAAAGGGATAATAGATTACTCACTCATGTTATGCTATCACTTTATTTACTTGCATTCTTAGAGCATTCTTGATCACTCTTGCATTCTAGATTATTATTTCCGTAGTGTATTTAGCTTAAATGACATAGCTTAACTAGGAGGTATTTTAATCTTGCTAGATTATCTTTTCTTTCCTTGTTCTTGCATTTACATCATAGCTAAGTTCTTTCATTTTATCTTAGCACTAGTACATTTGAGGCCAAATTTTGACAGAAGTTTTCAACAGGTAACTTTTTCTTACGAATTTGGTGTTTTTTTTTGTAATAGGCCTTGATGATGTCGGTATTCCGATGGGTGTTTAATTGACCATTGGAACTCCGACAGATTCAGGGTATACATTAAAAAAAAAAAGTGAAACAACCTCATCATTTTCATTTTGATTGGAGAGCGGGAGAAAAGGAGCGACAACTGAGCGCGAGAGAAGGTATGTGATTTCTTCATCTTTCGAGCCTCTGGCATCATATTTGAATGCATTTCATTTTATTGTTGAGGGAGTTTGTCTCTGAAATGACCACATTCTATTGGTGTCATGCCCTAGCCAGTGCTTTATCTCTATTATTTGATGTTATTGGTGCTTGTGCTCAAGGATATCGATTCACTGTATTCAAATGTTTGGATTCACGTTT
>MU225395.1:263523-330242 GCA_018584345.1 Thuja plicata | reverse complement strand
TCAATGGTTTCCAAGATGTGTTGAGGAGTTTGCTCCTTGTTTAATGTTAACTGTTCCTACACAATCCACTCATACAATAGTGAAATGCTATGTGATTGACAATTTCATACAACTGGTCCTTTGGCATTTATTACGATAGTAATGCTATACATTCGACAGGGAAACCTGTCGGATATGCTGCACAATTGTCGCTCTTTCGACAGTGTAAATGTCATAAATAGAAAATTTTCAACAAACCCTTCGACATTAAAGCCATATCACCGACAGGTATATGTGTCAGGATTCCGATGGATGAACCGCAGGAAATGCCGTCACGAAGCCGTTGTCATGTGCAAGTTTTTGACATGACATGGTGTCGGTAAACTGATGGGTATGTCTTTTGTCACAATTTCCAATGCAAAAATGATGATGGACTCAAGTGTCAAAATTCTGACAACTTAGCGTTGCAAATCTGACAAATGGCCGTCGAAATTTGGCCTCAAATGCACTAGTGTAGACTATCTTGTATTTGCATTATCATTTGAATCTTCCATTCTATGGTGCACCTTGCAAGGGTATTTTATAAAGGTTCATTTGAGATCCACCATTCACACTATCTTATATTCTTGCACGTCATAGATATGAAGCTATAAGTCACTTCTTGAGACTTCCTTCTTCGTGGATTCTCTCAAGTGTAATGGTTTATAGAAGCGTGTCATTTTTATCACACTTTTTTTGTGCCCACCGTGGGATTGATGCCCTTGATTTTCTTTTCTTTTATTCACATTTTCAGATTGTCTACTCTTTATATGGTTGTTTTATTGAATTTTTTCAAGGCTAACCCTTATGCAGGTTGAGTTGAAGACACAATCCTAGGGTTTTTTGAAAGTTTTGATCATATCTCACAAATGGCTTGGATTTTGGGTCAGAAATTTTTACTGTAGGTTAAGGATGGTTCAAAGGTGTCTAAGTCTGAAAATCAAAATTTTAGATCATTTTTCTGCAAGTTATAATTTTTTTATGAAAATCCATTGCTGGTCGCAAATCAACATATTTTTCAGAAAAATTTGTATTTTTGGAAAGCTCTGCAAATTCTATAGTGGGTGTGTTTTGTGTTTTTGGTTTTGATGAAAAATAATGGCTTAAAAATCTGATCTTTGAAAACTGATTTGTTTTGATAACTAGGGTCTCTAGGGCACAAATTAAGTTATTTTTATAAAATTATTTCATTTTTGGAAAGCTTTTAGATTTTTAGCAGGGGTCTTTTCTTTGCATTTCTATTTTTGGAGCTGGAATTATAGCAAACAAATCAGATCTTGTTGACTAGGTCAAAGGCAAAAAAAAAGTGACGAGCTTGCACTTTATTTCTAACTTCATTTCATTGCATCTTGCATTATATAGTTTCTGATTAGGTTTTATTGTAGGGTTTTGATCTTTTTGTTTGTCTTCTAACAATGGTTTTGCAGAAAGTTTGGCCAAGACAAAAGCATTAAGACTACTAATCCATTTGCTTTGCGGGACGTTGTTGAAGACTTGAAAAATCTAAAACTACTCACATAATTTATTTTTCAGGTTTCCTTGGAGATGCAAAAAAATATTGTGTCTTTGGTTATTCATTTTTTTAGACACCTAGATTAATTAGGAAGGTTCATTTCTTTTGGTTAGTTGAGTAGTAGGAGAGTATGCTCTTATCTCTTTAGAGATAATCTGAAATCTAGACCTACTTGATTCATCACTTAGAAATGAATCTTGGGTAAATGAACATGTGATTGATGTTTTTGGGAGGCACTATGGAGTAGGAGAGTATTCTCTTTTCCTTATGGAAAATAATAAATCTTGACCTACACTAGCTATCCATTTACTTTTCTTTTATTTACCTTTAGAGGGCCTGCTAAGAGAGAAATCTTTTGGGAATGACCCAAGTGGGGAACAAGCGAACCCAGCTACTCCGCCCCACTATAATCTAAATCTTGCTTCAATCCAAAGAGAGGGAAGACTTGGATATATATACTTCTAATGTCTCTTCATGTGTAGGGCCTAGTTTCCTCAATCTTTCTAAGCAAGACTACACTTGACTAGGCACTTGTAGGACCATTTTTGGTCTCACTCTTGTTTACAAGACTAAAAGGGGAGTACATTCAACTTGTATAGGGCCAAGAGGTCTCAATATTGCTTATGATACTATGCATTTTTAGTGCTTTTAGGGATATAGGCCTCAATTTCACTTGAGAAACTAGAAGGGATAGTCATGATCGAATGTCCTTACTAGACACTTTTAGATAGAAGCTAGCCGAATCACCTCCAAAAGTATCATAATCTTTGTGCAAGGATCAATCCAAGTGGATTACCTGGATTACCTGAAGATTTTACACTCACCATATGTATTCCCAAGGTCATTCTAAAGCATGAGTGTGGCATGAGGGAGCCTATGTGATTTGAGCATTGAGCCTCTTTTCAAAACCCATAATGTCCATAGTCTTGGAAAAAGCCAACATCACTTTTGTGTGAGGCAAGGGAATATCAAGCGTGGGAAAAGATTTTGATACTAAACCAAATTTTCCTTAGATAACTTATGTTTGATGTGTCTTCAATCATGTTAAGACCCATGGAAATCATTTGAACATACACATGACGATGCTATTCATAGGGTTTTTCGTTGAGACCTCACAAATGCTTGTATCATGCCAGATTGCTTTGTCCCTTGCTTGATTGTTTGAATACTACTCTATGCATCACATTTTCTTTGAAAACTTGATTCTAAACTTCAAACTTTCTGTTACAACATAAATTTCTTATTGTCACAAATTGCTAATCAGTCAAAACAAGGTTTTTGAGTAAAAAAAATGGTCTTTTATATTTGTTGTCTCAATCTCACCTGTAGTAGTGAGAAATATCACACGAATGTCATTTGGTTTACTGAGGTATGTAGTATAGTTTTTTATCTTAGTGGTTTTGGCCTTTAATTTTCTCTTAACTAGTATAAGAAGTTTATACTTGACTATTTTTGGTCTCTTGGTCTGAAACTAGAAGGTTAGGGACTGTCTTTAACTGAAAAAGATCACCTTGATACCTTGGTTACATTATTGATTAGTAAAGTTGTTCACTTGTCTATCTCTTTTGGATATCTTTATCCTTACCTTGACAATATCTCTTGACTTAAGTCACAATTCTCGTACACATGGATCTTACCTGTAGCTTGGGCACTTTGTGGTAAGTCATCTTGATCTTATGTTAATCTCTTTTACTTTTGACAAGTGAACACTTTGGTCTTCTAGGGTGGACTTCAAGTTGTCTTGTGTCATCTTAATTAGATCTTTACATTCTCATTCATGCCAGTAACAACTAGATATCATATTGACCAAGGAAATCAACCTCTAATTAGCTTTGACGAATTACCTTTTCCTACTAGGCGTCAACATTATCAAGACAAAGAACCTCAAGTCACATTTGACAAAGAGGTGGATAGTACTGAAGTTTGGTTTGATCCTTTTGGAAGCACCTTTGATAGCACCTGTGAGACACCTCTTACCTCCTCAAGATCTGAAAATAGTTTATCTCTCACCATGTCTAGAGAGGAGCATAACAAGCGATTGAATGATCTCTTTGAACAAAATCAAAGGTTAAGACAAATGGAGTTAGAAAGAAAGGCTTACATGGAGGAGAAAGCAACCCATTTGGATCAACAATTCAATACCAATTTTCTTGGAGATCATGAGAATAATACACCTCTGAGATCTCCCCTAAGGTCACAACACAATGGATTTGATTCACCTCCAAGATCTTCATATTCTAGGTCAAACTCTCAACATGGCAACAACATGGAGCATGAGATTATTGAAGAAGAGCTCCTAAACTTTCAACAAGACAACCGTTATCAAAGAATGATGTTAAAAGCATTGGAAAAAAATGGTGATCAATGTTTCATGCACTTGGATTCTAAAGGGAGGAAAATCCCTCATGACTTTGATATTGATGGATTTATTCAAAGAAGAGAACCCTCAAAAAGTACAAAATTTTAAAAATGAAATGTCAAACTTAAAAAGGGAAAAGTATAAGCCTAAGTCATCATTTTCTATGGAATCCATATGCTCTCTACCTTTTGACAAGAGTCTATACATGATGCCTTTTCCAAGAGATATTGAGATTCCTAAGTATGACAAGTATGATGGAAATGAGGATCCACATGACCATGTCCGACAATTCTATGCTTTGAGTTTGGAATTTATGCATGATGACACTTATCTTACAAGACTCTTTCCTAGGAGTCTAAATGGCCAAGCCATGGAGTGGTTCACAAAAATCACACCTCCACTCAAGTCTTTTGATGAGTTAGTGCAAAGGTTTATTCAATAATACTCTTATAATATTCAAAACCCTATGACAATGCTTGACCTATGCAACATCAAACAAAAACAAGGTGAACCTTTTATTACATTCTTGTAAAGATGGAGAAAGTTACACTCAAGGTACCCATGAAAACTACCCAAGAATGAAAATATTGATATCTTTGTTAATTACCTCATACCTGAGTTATATTATGATCTTAGAAAGCAAGTCTTTTTCACCTTTAATGATATGATTTAAAGTGCTTTCTGAATAGAGGATGTTTTAGTCAAAAAGGGTGAGATCACATTGAGCAAGGATAATTTCACAAATGGTAATAAATATAAAAAAGACAAGATTAAGCCTTGGAATAAGAATAAGCATGTGGTCAATGATGGTGTTGTTGATGAGTTTCAACCTAAAGAGCCCATTTTCAACTTGGCTAGTGCTATCCTAAAAACCAAACAATGAGAAGAAAAAAGATCTAATGTTTCTAATAAGGATAAATCTTCATGGGAACCTAAGCCTAAATGTGATTTTACTCCCTTGGGAGATTCATATTATGTGATACTTAATACTTTACTTGCCAACAAGATTATGACACTACTTGAATATGTTAAACCGCACGAGCTAGAGGTGAACCCTAAGTGGTGGAATAAAAATCATTATTGTCAGTATCATAAGAACAAAGGACACAAGACTGACAATTGCATGAAGCTGAAACATGTCATTCAAGATCTTATTGAGGATGTGAAAGTTGGAGTGGATGGTCTTGTTGATAATTTTGATCATAAGGCCTTTAAAGAACCATTCACTAAGTATGACAAAGGAGAAACATCAAAGAAGGATGAGAGAGCTAAGATCAACTATACTTATGTGAACAGTAACAATGTTATCAATATGCTTGAACCTATGATTGAAAACGTTAACATGGTGAGACCTAATGGACCCAACTATGATTCAGATATTGATGAGGCACCTAAGGTTATCTTGAGAGGTATTGGCTCTTCCACATAATCCCAATCTTACAATGAGTGTAGCCACATGATCATGCTTAGAGGTGTCCACTCCCCTTCACACAAGGAAAGTCTAGATGCTGTCACTAGGAGTCAAACCAAGGTTATGCTCCAAGGTCCTAATTCCTCCAAGAAAGATAATCCTAAGCAAGTGGCATCCTCTTCCAAGAAAGCCTCTACTTCTAGTAAGTCAAACTACAATCTAGTAGATCAACTTTAGCGTACTCTAGCCCAGATTTCAATCTTTGAGTTGCTATAATTATCACCTATACACAAGGAGATCGTAGAGAAATATTTACAAACAACAAATATCCCTAAAGATATTGATACCGATCCATTTCAGACCATGGTTAATCACATTGCTTCTCTGCATTACCTTTCATTGTATGAAGAAGATGACAAGTCTTTAAGTCATCCCCATAACCTTTCCTTACATATTGAAATCCAAATCTACCGAACGTGAGTCAAACATGTGTTGATAGATAATAATGTTGGGTTAAATATTTGTTCTTTCAGTGTGATTACGTAGTTGGATTGTTAGATTTCACCATTGATCCAAGGAAGAAGATTACTATTAGAGCCTATGACGAAGTTGAAAGGTCTTCCAAAGGATTGATTGTATTACCTATTGGTCTAGAAGAAAAAGATGTGGTCTTTCAAGTTCTTGATATCCCCCTTGCATACAACACATTGCTAGGCAAACCATGGAACCATGATATTCAAGTGGTTTCCTCTACCTATCATCAGTGTATAAAGTTTCCTTTCAATGGTACCACGATTTCCATTCCAATAGATAATTCTATGTATATCAATACATTTACTATTGAATCCTTAGTACCATACAATAGAGTTGCTGATGAAACTAAGACTACTCTTGTTGATTGTGAGAAGAAGTTAAAAATTCTAAATATTGGAATGAGGGAATATTGACTAGATTCCATTGCTACACTCCCAGTCTCCCCTCATTCTTATGGAAAACCTTTGGAGGATAAGAAAAAAAAGATATTAGAGAATGGATCTATAGAGAAAAGGAAGCCAAGGAAGTTGTGCTTACTGTAGCAGTCTCTCCCAAAAGACATGGAAATGGATATGAATTCCTAGCTAGGATGGGTTACCCAGGTCATGGTCCTTTGAACAATAAGGAACATTCTCTTTCTGAACCTATGAGCCAAACCAATGGAAGGAAATATAAGGATAAGACTAGATTGGCATTCTCTAATGAGAAACTTATTTTTGACTCGTCTTATGATAATTATAGTGAATCTAAAGAAGAGATTGTGCCTACTCACACTTTTAGCCAAGATAGGGAAAACTTTGTTCCCTCTACTGCCATCCTTTGGAATGAAGAAGCACCTTCATTGGAATACAATGATGAAGCTTATGCATCACACCAAACAACGTATTCCCAAGAACATGACATGGTTGTTACAAAGATGACGTAGTACTGACTCAGAAGAATATGAATAGGATTCTCTCTCATTTGAATCACTAGAATTGGTAATAGATGTGGTGCATACTTATGCTAACCAAACTAAAGTGGTCGACGAGTCACCCGTAGGACTTGACAAGACAAACTTATATGTTTCTTTCATTGATCAAGTTAACCACGCTAGGAATTAGATGGATCTAGGTACTATTAAGGGAGACCTTATAGACTCTGAACATCTTGTCGCTAGAGATGACCTCCCTCGTATCAATGCTTTGGAAACTTCCACTTTCCTTCCACTCATGTACCCTGACCTTATTGATTGGTTGCAACAGAACCAACAACCTACATTACCTTCTTTCCAAAATGACTATGAAATAGCCTACTACCTCAATGTTATTGAGCCCTTAGTTTCTTCCACAAATGAACCAAAAAAAAACATGACTGGGATAGATATCAAGTACCTTAGTCATAAAATAAAAATAAAATTGAAACATGATAGACACTCTGATGGCAAAAACTACTTTGTGGTGGTGTCAAAGCCTAAAAAGGTAAAAACAAATGATGCATCTAAGGGTGAAAACCTCTTTGAGGCACCTGAGGATGAGGTACTCGGTAGTCTTCATAGTTATTTTCAAGATAGATCTGCAATTTTGATAGAGCCAACATAAACTATAAATCTTGGGACAACTGAAGCACTTTAGATCATACATTTGGCCAAGTCTCTATCAGCTGATGACAAGCAAAAATTCACTAAGTCCTTCAGGGAGAATAAAATTAATTTTGCTTGGACATATGCAGATATGCCAGGGCTAGACACTAATTTAATTATGCATCATCTATCTATAGCTCCTAGGGTTAAGCCAATCAAACAGAAATCATGAAAGATGCATCCACACATAGCTCTCTTGGTCAAAGCTGAATTAGAAAAACTCTTGAGTGCTAGATTTATATGAGCTATAGCTTATGCTGAATGGATCTCAAACATTGTATGTGTATCTAAACATGATAAATTCATTTGTGTATGCACCGATTTCTGATATCTTAACAAAGCTTGCTGAAAAGATGACTTTCCACTTCCAAACATAGACATTATAGTGGATATGCCTGCGGGTTATGAAATGTACTCTCTCATGGATGGTTTCTTAGGATACAATTAGATTAAAATAGCTCATGAAGATCAAGACAAGACTGCCTTCACATGTGCATGGGGAACCTTTTGTTGGAACTTCATGCCATTTGGCCTCAAAAATGTCAGTGCTACCTATAAAAGAGCTACGACTACTATCTTTCATGACATGATGCATAGAACTATGGAAGATTATGTCAATGATACCTTGGAAAAATCTAAAAAAAGGAACACACATCTTGATGACTTGAGTTTGATCTTAGATAGAATTGAGCAATTTCAACTTAGATTAAACCCTAAGAAATTTGATTTCTGAGTCACTTCAAGAAAATTAATTGGATACCTCATTTCAACTAAGGGAATAGAGGTTGACCCCAAAAATGTTGAAGCTATAATGAAGATGCCACCTCCTAAAAATATAAGTCAATTAAGGAGCCTACAAGGATGCCTTCAATCCATCAGGAGGTTCATATCTCAACTTGCTGATAGAGCTCAACCTTTTAATAAAAATCTACACAAAGGAGCTTCATGTACATGGAATGTGGAATGTGAGACAAGTCTTAATCAGATCAAAGAATATTTGGCCAAACCTCTGGTCTTAATGCCTCCTTATCTAGGGAAACCGCTTATTTTATACATCTTGGCTACAACCACAACCTTGGGGGCATTATTAGCACAAAAACATGAACATGGGAAAGAAAGAGCTATATATTAAATCAATAGAACATTAGTAGCTTATGAAATCAATTACAACAACATTAAAAAATCTTACCTTGAAGTGGTATTTTCTTCTAAAAAATTAGACATTACATGCTGGCACACACTACACTGCTTGTCGCAAAAATTGATCCTTTGAAATATTTACTAAATAAAGCTACTCTTACTAGTCGACTCACTAAATGGATGATGATTCTATCTAAATTTGACATTGAGTACGTTGATCGTAAGGCCATAAAAGGATAAGCAATTACTGATCAACTAGCTGAATTCCCTCTACAAGATGATGCTCCTATATAGATTGATTTTCTTGATTCATACATTATGTATGTGATTGAGAGAACATGGAAGATGTTCTTTGATGGATCTCACACACATAATGGTGCTGGAGCTAGTGTTTTGTTTGTCACACCTCATGGATACACTATCCCAAAGTCATATAAGTTGTTATTTCCTTGCACGAACAACATAGAAGAATATGAGGCTTTGACAAATGGGATTAGAATAGATATTGAATGGAGGATCAATAAGCTACATATTTTTGGAGACTCTCAACTCATTATAAATTAGACTACTGATGACTATCAAACAAAAGATGAGAAATTGATTCCTTACAAGAAGATGATTGATGATCTCAAGAATTAATTCACTTTCGTCACATTCCAGCAATCCCTAGAGCCAAAAATAGGGCAGCTGATGCCATGGCCACTTTGGCTTCTATATTACAATTGGAAGAGCACGAGTCTAGATTTCAATTCCTAGTTGAATAACTACACTACCCTATCTATAATTCACCTGAAAATCATGTCATATGTACCATGATTGGTCATGATTCCTCTTGATATGCTAAAATTTACTCTTACCTACATGACCAAGTCATTATTGATAACCTAACCTGTAATGATAAATGAAAACTCATTCACAATGCTTCCCATTATACCCTCATCTCTGGTGACTTGTTTAGGAAGGATCTAGACGTAACACTTTTTAGGTTTCTAGAGAAAGATGAGTTTGAACATGTGTTAGATGAAGTCCATGATAGTGTATGTGGGTCCCACTCTAATGGTCTTGCGCTAGCTTGAAAGCTACTAAGGGATGGTTATTATTGGCCTACTATGCAGATAGATGTTGTGTGTTATGCTAAGTATTGTGAGAAGTGCCAGATACATGGGAATTTGATCCATGTTCCAGGCAGGGAACTTATTCCACCTGTTACACATTGGCCTTTTCAATAGTGGGCTTTTGATTTGGTGGGTCAAATCCATTATAACTCATCTAGTGGACACAAGTTTATTATTATTGAAACAAAATATTTTACAAAGTTGGTTGAGGTTGTTCCTCTTTCATTTGCTACTAGGAAACAAGTGCCTTTGTTCATCTTGAATCATATCATCTGTCAATACGACATACCTTCCTCCATAGTTACTGATAATGGAGGACAATTCAAAAACAAGGATCTAAAGGAGTTATGTAAAAAATTCAATATTAAACAACACTGGTCCTCAATTTACTACCCTCAAGGTAATGGCCATGCTGAAGCTTCTAATAAGACACTGTTGAAAATTTTGCACAGAACAATTAACAAATCAGGAAGAGACTGGCACTTACAAATTAATATTGCACTATGGGCCTATAGAACTAGCATTTGCACACCTACTAGAGCTACCCCCTTTGCACTTGTTTATGGATCTAAATTTTCATTACCACTTGAGTTTGAGATACCTTCCCTAAGATTCTCATTAAAGGGTGTCATCACATATGATGACTATAGAATCTGCACTTACAAGAGCTAGAACTTTTGGATGAGCGTAGAAGAGATGCATTTGACCACATGAGGGTATATTAGAAAAGGATGTCACAAAGCTATAATAAAAAGGATCATTCTAGATAAATTCAAGTTAGAGACCTCGTCTTGAGAGAGAATCCCAAAAATTAATAGAACCGAGCACATAAAGGGAGGTTTGAACCAAATTGGCTGGGTCCCTACATAGTTAGTACTGCTTTTGGATTCAGTGTCTATCAGCTTTCTATGCTCGAGGGAGAGAAGTTCCCCGATCCTATCAACATCCTTCATTTGAATAAATTCTACGCATGATTATCCATAGCTTTGTACATATCTTAAATGTCTTGAAAAAAGATCTAAAAATCATAAAATGTCCTGAAAAGAGAGAGAGAGAGAGAGAAAAGAAACAAACTTTTGAAAAAGAAAAAAATGTGCCTTGGTGAAAACCTGGAAATAGGGACCTTGGTATCAAAATTAGAAAATAATTCAAGTGGTGAAAATTTGGAAATAGGCGCTACTTGAAACCCATGCGCTTATGTCTATCAGCTTGTCGCTTTGCACTCTGAACCCTTTCGACTTCCATCTCCAATCTTCTTGGTCTTAGATTGATCTTTGTCTGGGGCTAGGGGGAATAACTATATCCTCCTTTGGTGTGCATTGATGTTCCTTAGCAGCTCACCCCCAACAATGTTTCTCAACACTTCCTTTGACATCGAGTGTTTCTTAACACTTATCAGATATGCTACCTTGAGTCGACACCTTGTCTGCAGTCTAGGATTGTGCGATATTTATCACCTACAGGCATGAGTCCTAGTGAGTTAGTGATTATTCTTTTTCATTTTCACAGTATTCTTAAACTAAAATGACTGAGACATGGTATGACTTATTTTCTTTGTGTGCTTCCATGATTAATGATTTTCACTGAATATTTCTTCCTTAGTCTCTCCATGATGTGATGACTAGAGAACTAAGGACATGGGGCATGTTCTCTTTGGTTTCTTCCCATGTGTATCGCTTCAGTGATCTTGGCTTTCTCTTTCTTTTAATCCTTGGACATTGGGGAGATCTAGAGCTATATCCTTGACTGTTACATTGTGTTTGCTTACCCATAAAACATTTATGTCATCCTGGACTCTTATGCCTTGATGCTTATGGTTACTTGCAACATTAACTTGGAAACAGTGTTCAGGTCATCTTGGCCCTTATGCCTCAGTTCTTACATGTGTTTCCTACATTATATCTGATATAAATCATATTCATATTTTCATAGTTGTGCTTGCACTAGTGACGATTGTATGATCTTGCAATGTCCCTTAATAAGACACTCGATGATAAAAACAAGGACCTATGTAATCAACCCTTGCAAATCACACTTTGCATCTTCATAGTAGTTTGCATTTTTAGGGTTCATTTTTAGTTTGAATTTGAGTTAGAAGAGAGTCTCCTTCATCATTTCTGACAGATAGTCAACTGTGCTTGATCGCATATCTTCCCTACTGTTCATTGCATTTTGACCTAAATTCTCAAAATCTTAGATTTCTGCAAAATGTACCCTTACCTAATTTTTACATCTTGGATCCATTTTTGGGATCAAAATCGAAATCCCACTTCATCTTGATTGTCAAAATTGCATTTTAGAATTATTTTTCTTCTAGGCGCAGTTGACTGCCCCTTGAGGCTAATCTCTTGAATCTTTTTGAGGCAATCACCATTTCTTCTTCTGCATCATCATTTCATCACCTTTCTTCTTTGCTTTGACCTAATGCTAATTCTATACCTTTTTGGTCAACCTTATTCAATGTGGGGCAAAATTTCATCACTTGGTGGTCAACCTTGGACTTGCATGCTTATCAATCATATTGAACCTTATCTTATCCTGATTTAATCAAATCTATCTTATTTCTACATCTCCTCTACCTCATTTCAATTTTGATCTTGAGGGGGAAGGAATAACCTATCTTTCAAAGCTATGAATTGATTCTAGCATCTTATTGTCTTGTCTTTCAATCTCTATTTCAGTGTTCATATTTGCTTACTGTGCATTGGAATCTTGATATCTTTGCTAGTTCTCATTCAATCAAGTTTAGGATTAGTTGCCCTATTGTACTTAATTTAATCAAGTTCAGAGTTAGATCTCTATCAGTTACCTTGACATCATCTTTCTTTGACCTAATGTTTTCCCAGATCGCTCACACATTAGTCACAGAGGGGCAAATGTAATCACCAAAAAATGGTCTAGTAGACTATGAGCCCCTCTCTAAACATTAAAATTTAAATACTGGACTATATCTTGCGCTTAATCAATTTTGCATATTTATTTAATCTCTTATTTCCTTGATCAAGTCACTACTTAATCATTTATTTGATTATATCCTAGAGTTTGACCACTTTATCCTAAGCTTTATTTAATTAAAATAACATTCTCCTTTTAATTAAATGAAAAATATTTTAATTAAATAATAAAATCCACCTTATCCTATGCGTGCTCATGAAAAAAGAATTTCCTAATTTAAAATAAAAATAAAAGGACTTTTTGTCTACACATTGAATGCACACTTTTCAAGATGAGTGGAATCTCCTTTTTCCTCTTGATCCTATCCACTCATTTATTTTGCCTCTTAATCTCCTTCACTCCCACCAAAACCCTACCTAACCTTTAATCTCAGCCACTCATTTTCCACCTCTTAATCCTAGCCCTTCATTTTCATAGAAATTTTATAAAAGGAGGCTCTCTACTCACTCTTGAAAAAAGGATAATAGATTACTCACTCATGTTATGCTATCACTTTGTTTACTTGCATTCTTAGAGAATTCTTGAGCACTCTTGCATTCTAGATTATTATTTCCTTATTATATTTAGCTTAAATCACATAGCTTAACTAGGAGGTATTGTAATATTTCTAGATTAGCTTTGCTTTCATTGTTCTTCTATTTGCATCATAGCTTAGTTCTTGCATTTTATCTTAGATTATCTCTTATTTTCATTATCATTTGAATCTTCTATTCTATGGTGCACCTTGCAAGGGTCTTTTTTCAAGGTTCATTTGAGAGCCACCATTCACACTATCTTAGATTCTTGTACGTCATATATAGGAAGCTATAAGTTGATTCTGAGTCTTCCTTCTTCATGGATTCTCTCAAGTCTAATGGTTTATAGAAGTGTGTCATTTTGATCACACACATAGCTTGCATTTCCTAAAGGTTAAGTTTTCCATCTTTCAGAGTATTTTGTAGATTAAAGGGTACATTTCTTTAGGGCATTCCATTAGTGGTCTTGTGTATTATCTTGGCTTCATCAAAATTTAGTCACCATAATTTTTCCTTGTCTTAGGCACATATCATTCTGGTTAAAACTTGTCTTAGATAGAAATCATTGCCATTATCAGTCATCTTTGTCCTACCTTTTTGAAGTCAAGATTGTCCACAAAATCATTCAGGTCTTTCCTCAGAGAGTTCACGTTGGAAGTTTGTAGAATCTCTTTTAGGTCATATAACCTACATTTTAGGCAGTATCCTAGTCATTCATTCTTAGATTGCCTCAGCATCTTGTTACTATAAAATCCAAAAAATTAGGTTTTATTCTACCTTTGCATATGTTGTTCATGAGATCACAAAAGAAAAAAGGCACAATGGATCCCAACACAGAACCCATACATGATCCCAATAATGAAACTGATGCTCTTATTCAAAAGACCTGACAACTAGATTTCAACGATCTATAGACTATTCAACATCATGAGAAAACACACATTGATATCCCATTGTTACCCCTTATCCCTCCACCAGAAGATGAATTCTCATTTAAAAATCTCTAGGCTAAACACAATGACAAGGAAGAAGTTAACGATGCCCTAGAAACTCCTGAAGTAATGATTATTGTGGGATCACTATTGGTAACTAATCTAGATGCATAATTTAAAATTCTTTCACAGAAAGGTGCCAAACTACCTATTGATGATCATATTTTTCCATTAGCATGCAAAGGAAACAATTTTGGAACTATCGGTAACATGCTCACCAAAAGATAGTCTACAGTGCAACCTGACATAGCAGTGCAAAGTGGTCACCGAAATCAGTGAACACTGAAATCAACACTATCAACTGAGAGTACAGTTCCTAGTGTAAACTAATAGAGTAGTTTACAATGTAAACTGATGACACAACCTAAAGAGGAACCCGATAGACAAGTCGATAGTAAACGCTGAAAGTCAGTCGACAGAGCAAACTAAAAAGTAGAATTTCTATAGAGACATCAATGAAGATAGACTACAAAGAAAACCAAGCACCAGTCTACCAAGAGATAGTTATATTCTGAGAAATGTGGATCTGACTTACACGTCAGATAAAACACTTAAGTTTTATATTTAGCTTTAAAGTAGATCTTTAAAACCATTTCTTGAGGGACAAGCAAAGAAAATGTAATTGTTTTAATCAGTCTAACTGATTGCAAACATGAAAACTAGGAGATCAAGGTCAAGTTGTAAACCTTTGATCATAGAGTTATCTTTGAAAAGTGTGAAAATAAAATAGGTCAATCTAATGTATAAATAGATGTGTAATCAATCAGAACAAGATGATATGACGATGATTGTAGTCGAGGAGCACATCTATGGATCAGATACAGAGTTTTATGCAGAAGGACATCAAAAGATGAAATAGGTTATCAAGAACAATATTCAAGGCTACTGAGTAGAATAGAGGTATTGATCAATCACTATAGGTGATACATTATACATGTAAACTTTAATGGATCTGTACTCAATAATTCTAGATTGCATATACTTAGGTCAATAAGTATTTTTGACTACATTCTAACAAGTGGATCGAATAGAAGAAATCCTTTAAGAAGGTGGATTAAATAATCCTTTTGTAAATCTCTTAATCGAGTGCACACTAAATAGTGTTGCTAAAGATCTTAACAGAGTAGACCTTAACCAGTCTAAACATGTTAATTCTAACAGGGTAAGATCATCAATAGTGATCAAACTTGTAGCTCTTAACAAAGTAGACCCCTTCCATTTTGTAGATAGTGAAGTTTTGTGGGTGTCATCCCCACCACAATTTTTACCTTCTAACAGGGGTTTTTTGCATTACCAAATCTTGTGTCAGGTGTCATTACATTTCATGAATGTTTCTATGAATGTTTACATGCAAATTGAGTTTATGAATTGATATTACATACACAAAGATAGAATAACAGATATGGTTGGTAATGTAAGGAATTGATTACTAAAGGATAAAGGTTAATTGATAAAAAGTTATAAGGGTATTGATTCACCCCTCCCCTCTCAGTACACACCATTCCATTATTCCAACAATTGGTATCAGAGCTAGATCTCTTATTTGGAAAATTTTAAATCACTTGAGAGAAAAGATCATACAATGGAAAGGTATAAGCTAGACAAAGGTATTGAGAATCAGAAGTTAGAGATACAGATCTTATATGAGAAATAAAAAAGAAGAAAGATTCAAGATGAGAGAGCTAATGGATGAAAGAAAGGTTATGACATCTTTCTGTAATGAAAAATACTATCATGAAGATGAGATACCTGATTTATTTGAGTCATCAGGATCTACATCTTGCAATACATCAGACACATCTAAAGGAAGCATCACAAGTCTGAATGAAGTAAATCAACATCTGACAGAACAAGTAAAGATGCTACAAATCAGTCAAGAGATACAAATAGTAAGGATGATTGATGTTATGAACAATGCTAGACAAGCTGAACAAGTAAGAACACTAGCTATTGATGATAGGAGGAAGATCACTGAAAAGCTACAAGAGAGAGAATAAAAAATACAAAGACTTACTAAACATCATCATGAGATCACCAATCAAATAGTTCTTATGAGTCAGGAGGAAAACTAACTGAACACAAAACTCAATGGTAAATTGGAAGCTATTGGTGAGCTAAGAGAAGAAAATGAAAGACTAAAGCATGAAGTGATAATTCAACAACAACACAATGATATGATCAAGAAAGCTGAAGAAAGCACCAAAAGAATGGATGGTTTTCTGGACGGACAAAGAAGAGTCAACAAAAGTACCAAACTAGGGTATACCAAGCATGGAGAATCATCAAATCAATCTGATCACAAAGATGTCTACACAAATCGAAGACCAAGGAAGTTGTCATGCAATCACTGTAGAAAACTAGGCCACACATCAAATATTTTCAGGAGCAAAGCTAAACGTATTCTTAAATCCACATCTACATTCATATGAAATTTTTATAACTGTAACAAGCATGGACATAAAGCATATGAATGTAAATATAAGGTGAAAAAACAAAGAAGGAATCCTACATGGAAAAATATTGTTCTAATTGCAAAATGCATGGACACACATCTCTTGAATGCAGGAAGAAGAAAAAGCAACAATGGAAGCCATAAGAACAAGAAAATGCCTATCAACTGAGAAGAGTAGGTAACTCATATGTTTGGGATTACAACACATTGACAAACTGCACAACATGTGGTATATTTGGTCACATAGCTGCAAACTGCATGAGAAAATGGATGAGAAGGTCTAGAAGCTGGACTAACCTTGGAATGGCATGCTTACACTGTCATAGTGTCGATCATCTAAGAAAGGACTGCAGAGACCAAGTGATAGAGACAAACACTTTTTCCAATGGAAATACGATTGAAGACATCAGGAAGATGAGAAACAAAATGTGGAGGAAAGCTAAAAACACAGATGATGTTGGAATAAGCAATGTAATTAGTGACACCTTATCTAATGGATCTGGTGATATCACCAACCCCACCTAAGCATAACAAGTATGGAACTACACTATACCAAGATATATTTTACATCAGTTCCATTATATATTGATAAAATTCCAAACTAGCATGAATAAAGATGCACTATGGTATTACTTGTTATGAATTTGTGAATCCAATCTTGTCGGCCAATGCATACCGAGAATCATCAGTGAACATATAAAAGTTGAATTTTCAAGACATACCAAGAATTGTCGGTATACATATAAAAGCCAAGTTTTTAATTTAAACCGAGCATCATTGATAATCATGTAAAAAGACAATTGAGTCTTTTCTTCATACCGAGCAACAAAGGTGAACATGTGAAAAGTAAAGTGAGTTGACACTTGCCCCGAGCTGAGAAATTGGCATGTTACCCGAGCGACTCTATCTTCAAACACTAAGAAGTGGGTGAAGCATTAATGACACCACTTAGGCACCATTTATAAAAGGATGACAAAGACCTCATTTCATTCACCAAATGATTAAGAGCGAAGAAGTAGAGCGAAGTAGAGCATAGAACGACCAACATTGACCAGATTGCAGAGAGACTCGCACACATACTCACGACATTCAGAAAGATTCACAACAACTATAGAAGGTTAAGTAAGTAACTAGAATCATCGAGCTTACTATTTATTTATGGGAAAAGCCCTACTTTTCAGAAACCATGGCAACCACATCTCATGTAACCAAGATCAAGAATGCCAAGGAAAATAAGGTCAAACTAATCAAGAACTCCACCTGTGAGGAGCCACATTACAAATTCTGCCCCAAGGCTGCCTCACAACCTGACTACGCTAGAGAATTTTCAAGCATACCACCTAGGGATTTTCTAATCGAGGATGTCTGAGCATATATCCACTACAAAGTTGCAGAAATCAGAGATCTGGAAGCTGAGAAAGCTTACAAACAACTTTGCACAGACGAAACCATCAAGGAGGAACATAAGCACATTGAGGTCAAAGGGATGAAAAATTCCCTAATTTTCCTAAAGGAGTTTAAAACTGAGTGGATTAAGATAGTACTCAGTGGGGTACATGACCAAAAGATGTGGCTAGATGAGCCAAAATAGATCATTAGGGATGTGATACATGCAGTGACCGGTTATCCAATAACCAACAAGGCCAAGGCACTCAAACACCCTTCTCGCCCTGAGATTGAGAAGATGACAAGTGAAGTATGGGATGGAAGAGGATTAAGGGTAAACTCCATCACTGATCCAAAACTAAAGTTTGGTGCATGTGTATTGGGATACAAAATATTCCAAGCTAGGCGATTAAACAACATTGCAAGTGGAGTTGTTGACACCGCCCATAAGATTGTAAAGAAGGGCCTCCAACTGGATCTATCAAAACTTCTACTAAAGAAATTGGAAGAGAACATGAGGACCATCAGATCAGCAAGTTCTAACTCATGTAACTTAGGTTCACTCATCATGTGCATATTTTTCTACTTTCAAGACTTCTTCCCATCTATCGGTAATGTCAATTGTGACACTACTCGACCAATGATAATATAGATTAGTGAGTTTATCAAGTCACTAGGGGACAAATTTACATCATGTATGGATCAATATTTCACTAGATTCAAGGATAGAATGCAAAAAAGGATGAGGATACCAAAACAACTGGTAGATAAATTTAAAGATGACATTTGTTTTATGGTGGACACCGACATAACTTTGATCAAACTAGCTGTACCGAGGACAACATGGTTAGCACCACTTGACTATGAGATGAACATAGATCAAGCCACCAATTCTATTGAATAATTATTAAATGAACCATTAGAAAAATCATTACCAAGGTTTGGAACCTATGAAGAGGCTAAGGAAAGAATAAAGACCGGCCTGGTAGTGAAGAAAATCAACAGAAAGAAGGATAAAATGGTAAAGACACTTAAGAAAAAGTTGTCGGTAAACGATGAAGAAAAAGAACAAATGGAAGACACCAAGGGGCAGTCACCCATTGGTGAAGTTGAACAAGTGAGAAACTCCAAGTCAATAGAGTATGATGCACCACCCCCAAAGAAGATAATAACAACTACTACATCAAGAACAAGGAGCCAAACTGTAAAAGAAGACTCACCACCAGTTAAGAAAGGACAAGTGAGGACTTATAAAAGAAAGCCTCAAATAGGGAAAAAATTAGAACCAAAGAGGAGAAGAAGAGTTATCCAAAGCAAGGAAGATAAGGAAGACATAGAGAAGGATGAGAATGAACAAGCACCCCAACCTACAAAGAGTAAAGTTGCAAAAAAAATTGATAAGGTTGCTGCATCAATCGCTAGAACATGTGGCATATCACATGCTAAGGTTAGACAATGGTTAACTCTGAATCCCAAGGATCAAAATAAGATTTAAGAAGCGATCATTCAAGCAATGATCACATTCAAATATATACCTATACAGTTTGATAAGATGATTCCACAAGAACTTCTAGACAAACTATCATCAAGGTGGACATATGCACTGAAATATGAGAAAGAGATAAGGGAAAGATCCCTTGTTTCACTTATACCACCGAAATCAAAGATGGAAGAAATTGAAGAAATGATGAAGTTACATTCAAAGAAGTTCTCAGCAAAATTGAGATCCTACAAAGTACTACAGGGAAGCTTAATTGAGCTTGACAAAGAAAGTGAGGATACTTGGAGAAAAATAATCAATGTACCTAAAGAGGATTCAAGCCCTGAAAGAGTATTATCTCTTACTGACAAGCCTCATAATAAAGAGAATCAGGATACACCAAACCCAGAGCACATTCTTATAAATGATACAAAGGATGTCAATTCAGTTGAATTGAACACAGAAGCAAGTAAAGCAATGGATGACATACCTCAGAATTTGCAGTCATTAGGAGACACAACATATGTCACAATCCAAGATATGACAATAATAGATATCACTAAAGATCCTATTGATGAGGTAAAGGAAAATGAAGATATCACTAGTGCCATCAAGAAAATCAAGGAATAGGACCCAACAACGGATGTTGCATAAGTTAACATACCAGGCCAAATATAATTATTGATACAATCTATCAATATCATCTCAAAAAAGGAGAAGTCACCCAACCATGATGCAAGCATACCCGAGGACAAGGGTGAAGAGGAGCAGAAAAATGAAGAACACAAAGAAATAGATGGAGAACCAAAAGATAAAGGTGAAGAAGAGAAGCAAGGTGATGCCACTCCTAAGGATACCAAAGGAGAAGCTGAAGCTAAAGCTAAGGTTGATGTGGATACATCCACTCCCAACTGACAGCTAGACACCAAGTAGTAGGATAAAGGCACACACACTCCAAAGCCTTCACCAAGTACATCAAACCAAGCAAAGGAACTTGCTATGGTACTGCATACAGGTTCCTCCACTACAATTTCAAATAAGAAGAAGATAAAGAATAAGAATCCACTTACATTGGATGAGATAATTGAAATACCAGCCTGTGATCCAAGGACATTGGATCCAAAATCACTCACAAAGTATGCAAAACTTTGTAAAAGGAAAGATATCCAAGATAAGATTAAAAAGGAGACAAAGGACACACAGGTACTAGAAACCACAAAGGACATACTACTGTAGATTGTACCTGATATTGACATTGACAAAAATTCTTCTATACTTGATCAATTAGCCATTCTTACCGAAGCCATCACATCAAAAAATGTAGATGCAGAGAAAGCAATAGAAGAATGAGCAGGGCATAAATACCAATACAAATTAACACAGAATATCAACCAAGAAGTGGCCAAGAAAAAGGTAAAGCTATCTGAACTAGTTAATGCATTGGAGCTAATCATTTTAGAAGCTACAACCTTAGTTTATAAGTTATGCACATTAGAGAAATTCACTAAGGAGAATAGTGAGAAGATTGCATAGATAGATGCATATCTAAATGCTAGCACACAAGGACTTACACCTGATGCCAATGCAATCAATTTGTATTATGACAAGATTATGGAAGCTAAAAGGTTAAGACTCAATATTTCAAAGGCAGAATCAATATTTAGAGATGAGGTAACTGAGCTTCAAGCTCTACTTCTACCAAATCTCACATTACTGCAACAACATATGACACCGACAAGACAATTGATTGCCACCCCAGAGATGTTTGTCACCAACAATATCTATGATATGCATGCAAGAATAACATTGGAGCACATGGCCCTGGAACACCTTAAGGAGAAGTGGGAGAAAATGATGAAAGACATGAAAAACTCCCCTTCCCACATTTTTGACAAGTTGTAAGTATGACACCTTTGTCCTTATTATCAAAAAAGGGGGAAATAATTGTTGGAAATATATTATGCATGCATAGAACTAAAAGGAAAGAATCATATATAACACATGACACAATATTTGGTTACCCATAAACCATCCAAATAGAAAGTAAACCTGGGGTGGGGATGATACCCACAAGATTTAGTACTGTAGTATAAATTTAGCCTATTAGAGCTTACATTGACCACTTCTGATGGCCTGCCCTATTAGGAGAAATAAGGACTGTTAAGTCCACCTTGTTAAAGGATTCAATACAATATAATAAGTATAAAAATATGTTAAGAGATTTATAAAAGACTATTAAGTCCACCTAGTTAGAGGATTTTGCTAATCCACCTGTTAGAATGAACCAGTAGATGATCTTCTTATGCAACTCTGATTTGCTGAATGAGATCCTTTTGAATATAACTAATCACTTGAATGTGATAGATGAGTCTCTGCTATACTTTTATACTTCTGCAATCTTCTAATCAATATGCCAATTCATGTTCGCATATATACTTATACACATATACTTTTGGATAAATAAAGTATCTTACATATATATCTTATCCAAAATACTTAACTTCATAAGTCGGCTTCCATTAGACATAATGATATCAAACAATATATGCAAAGTTGGCTCAATACTGTCACTCGGGTCCAGAAGTCTACTCGGGTGATAAAATGATACTCGGGCAATATGTTGATCACTCGAGCAATGCTGGTCACTCGGGAAATACTGATCATTCAGGCAATGTTGGTCACTCAGGAAATACTGATCACTCGGGTGATGCTGGTCACTTGGGCAATATTGATCACTCAGGCGATACTGGATGGCTAAGTGTTTTGACACTAATTGGCAACATGTCTTTCCATAAGGTCTACAATCTAATATCTGACAATGAGAGAAATAATAAAGGGGGAATTGATAAGGTAAAAGGGGGAAATAATTAAAGGAGGAAATATATGTATAAAGACAAGAATATATACATGTACATATATTAGACCGAAGCATACACATAGGGGGAGTCATGATTGACAAGGTAAAATACATGGTGTATATACTAAACAATTTAGTTTTGCATATATCATTTTTTGATACTAATGTCTAAGGGGGAGATTGATGATCATATTTTGTCATTAGTATGCAAAGGAAATAGTTTTGGAACTATCGGTAACATGCTCACCAAAAGATAGTCTATTGTACAACCCGACACAACAGTGCAAAGTGGTCACTGAAATCAGTGAACACCGAAATCAACACTATCACTCGAGAGCACAGTTCCTAGTGTAAACTAACAGAGCAGTTTACAATGTAAACTGATGACACAACCTAAAGAGGAACCAGACATAAAAGTAAATAGTAAACACCGACAATCAGTCGACAAAGCAAAGAAAAAATCAAAATGTCTACAGAGACATCACCAAAGATAGACTATAGAGAAAATCGAGCACCAGTCTACCGAGAGATAGTTATATTATGAGAAATGTGGATCTGACTTACACGTTAGATACAACACTTAAGTTTTATATTTATCTTTAAAGAAGATCTTTAAAACCATTTCTTGAGGGAGAAGCAAAGCAAATGTAATTGTTTTAATCAGTCTAACTAATTGTAAACATGCAAACTAGGAGATCAAGGTCAAGTTGTAAACCTTTGATCATAGAGTTATCTTTGAAAAGAGTGAAAATAAAATAGGTCAATCTAATGTATAAATAGATGTGTAATCAATCAGAACAAGATGATGTGATGATGATTGTATCTAAGGAGAACATATATGGATCAGATATAGAGTTTTATGCAGAAGGACATCAAAAGATGAAATAGGTTATCAAGAACTAGATTCAAGGCTACCGAGCAGAACAAAGGTATTGATCAATCACTATAGGTGATACATTATACATGTAAAATTTAATGGATCTATACTCAACAATTCTAGATTTCATATACTCAGGTCAATAAGTATTTTTGACTACATTCTAACAAGTGTAGAAAATAGAAGAAATCCTTTAAGAAGGTGGATTTAACAATCCTTTAAGAAGGTGGATTTAACAATCCTTTTGTAAATCTCTTAACCGAGTGCACACTAAATAGTGTTGCTAAAGCTCTTAACAGAGTAAACCTTAACTAGTCTAAACATGTTACTCCTAACAGGATAAGATCATCATAAGTGATCAAACTTGTAAGCCTTAACCGGCCCCTTCTATTCTATAGATAGTGAAGTTTTATGGGTGTCACCCCCGTCATAGTTTTTACCTTCTAACAGAGGTTTTCTGCATTACCAAATCTCGTGTCATTACATTTCATGAATGTTTACATGAAATTTGAGTTTATGAATTGATATTATATACACAAAGATAGAATAATTGATATGGTCGGTAATGCAAGGAATTGATTACTAAAGGATAAAGGTTAATTAATAAATTTTTTTAAGGGTACTGATTTACCCCTCCCCTCTTAGTAAACACCATTCCATTATTCCAACACCTACTAGATATGAAACCTCTGATATAGTAGAAGTCACCCCCATGCCATCATCTTGGCCTGCTTCCCCACCCCTTCCAATCAATTCTATTTTACCTTCTAACAACCTTAATCAAAATTCCTCCCAAGTGACTACATCTTCCACCACACTAGGTATCAAGTACAAAAACTGGTGCAGGAGAACCTAGGGGTTAGGATTAGGATAACCCTCAATTTTTTTTTTGTAAGACCTTATTTTCATGGTAATAAATAAGGTTATGTTAGGTTAATGTTGTGTTTTTTTAGTAGCTTTGGGTTTTTGTTGTGATCAATTTGGTCCAAAATACCCTATGTATGTTTGGGAAGCCAAAATGTGGCAAAATGTAGGACTGACACCTATAGTGCTCAAAAGGACCCTATGTGGTGTAATTAGGTCTAGGATGAGGTTATATGCCTTGTGGAACCCATTCATAGGGTCAGAGCTATGAAAATGTAAAAGGTGTAAAAGTTGCAAAATGTTGCTTGAGCAACATTTACAACTTTCCAAAGTTGCATGACAACATTTGGACAAGAATTGGAAAATGCCCTAATGGAAGTAATGGGTTAGGTTATTTGGTTTTTATGATCCCAAGGGACATATATAAGGGCTTTTCAATCATTTTACAAAGGTTGGATGAACATTTTTTACATTTCCAAGAAGGATCTAATTGACAGTTTACTGTATTTTCATAGTTTTGCAAGATTTAGTTTGAACTCACTGAACATGGATTTAATCACTTGATTTGATGTGAAAAATAGTTTCATTTAATTTTTTTCTTGTTTTGTAGATGCTTCTTGACAGATTTTTAATAGTTTTGAGTGTTTGAATTAAATCAAAACCTTCTTGAATTGTTCATTGCCAGTGTAAGGGTTTGTACATGTAAATATGTCTCTACAATGAATTCTCTCTATTGGACCTTAATGGCCCATAGAGGATGGAAAGTAGAGCTTTGTATATTCCTTTCCTTTTGTACAGTTTCTAGAAGTTATTTTTTTCTACTTTTAAAAGCTTACCCTAGGCAAGACAATGTGTACCGACTAGGAGCAAGTAGATGACAGTCAAAGTTTTAATGCAGGATTGGATTAAACCAGAGGATCTAATGGTTGGAGAGTGGTGTTAGGGTGTTGAAGAAGCCCTAGAACTAGTTCCAAGTGTTGATAAATCCATTTCATCAACAATTTCCTTAAGAGAATGCAACTAGCCCTATTTTTAAGTAGATTGACCCAGTTTGCAAAAGGTATGGTACGGACACCTTGGTGACCCCAAACCCTAAAAATATTGAAGGTTTTCCAAAAGGGTGTCAGGATCATCAATTATTTTGAGGTTACTTTGGGATTTTTTGGAGTTATAAGTTTTTAGAACCAAATTAGGGCTAATAGGGATACTAGCCCTTAGAACCAGTGATTCTTAAAATTGATGAAAAGAGTGATTGAACTATGGGAAAAAGAACATCAAGATTGGATGAAATTGTATGAACTGAAGCCAAATCAATCCTACAAACTATCATGGTGTGAGTTGGAGTGAATTTACTTTAGTGAATTCAAGAAAGAGTTGGATTTTACCCTTGGTAGAGAGGCCCTTTGTATAATGAGGAAGAAACCAAGAGTGTTATCCTAGGTTGGGGTTGAGAAGTAAACCCTTAGAAGGTCTAGAAGGTGAACTTAGGTAGAATCAAGCTGAATCTAAGATAGGAGCCTCCCTATCAGATTGGTATCAGAGCCTAAAATATTTGGGCTAAGAAAGTGTATGCACAATATTGAATCAGTAGGTGAGTCAAGGATGGTAACCAAAACAAAGTTGGAAAATAAGGTCAGTGAACAAGAAGAGGAGAATAGACTCCTAAGAGAAAGATTGACAGAGATGGAGAGTAATCTTGGTGCAAAGGAAGCCAAGACAGAAGAAGTAAGTGAAAAGGTTAAAGAAATAGAAGGTAAAGGGAAGTAAGTGACAATAGAAGATAAAGTGTCAGAGCCTTATCCTCTTTTGCATGAAGAACCATTCCTTAGAGCATTGAAAGCTATGGGTGGAAAATCCCTAGAGGGTGTACCTTTGTTTAGTGGAAAAATGGAGCCAGAGCTAGTGATTGCATGGATAGAAGGTTTGAAAAACCATTTTGAATGTGAGAATGTGATTGCAGCACAAAAAGTGAAGGTGGATAAGTCTAGTTTGAGAGGAGATACCCTCACTTGGTGGAAGTTTGTGCAATATGAGAGACAAAAAGAGGGAAAGAATCCCATTTCTACTTGGAAAGGTATGGTTGCCAAGATTAGAGACACCTATATCCCTAATGAATATGAGATACAACTCCACAAGAAAAAAACATAATTTAAGACAAAGGGAATTAGAGGTGAGTGCCTACACTGAGGAGTTTTACAAATTGTGTTTGAGATCCAAGGTCATAGAGGATGAGTGTATTAAGGTTGTACGCTATCTAAATTGGTTAAGGTGGAGTATACAAGAATAAATTAGTTTGTTGACACTTACCACAGTGAAAAAATGTTATCAATTAGCTCTGAAGGTAGAAGAAAAGAGAAAGAAGAAGCATGAAGCCACTAGTAGAGGTAAAGGAAGAGGTAGAGACACAAGAGGCCATAGAGGAAACTATGGTGGTAGGGGTAATGAATCTAGAACACAAGCAGAGATAAGAATGAAAAAGTAGAGAAGTGAATCCAGTTGCAGAGGTAATTATTGAAGAGGAAGGGGTCCTAGCAGCAGCGGTAGAGGAAGATTTGGAGGTTCTAGTAGAGGTTACTCTTTTGAAAATATGAAGTGTTAAAATTGTCACTAGTTTGGTCATCCTTCTTATAGGTGCCCTAAAAAAGAAACTTCTTCTGAATCAGAGAGAAGATTCAATTATGTATAAGAGGACACTAGGAGTGTCAAGTCTCTTGAGATCAATCTTGGTTTAGAGAGTGGTGATAACCTAATGATAAGAAGGGTACTAATTAAGGAATCACTCAGAGAAGAGCCTAAGAAAAGGAGGTCACTTTTCAAGGTGAAGTGCAATATTTTCGGTAAGGTGTGAGAAATAATAATAGACTCAGGGTCAACTGACAACATCATCTCAGAGGAAGCAATGAACAAGTTTGGATTGAATAGGATATCTCATGACCATCCCTATAGAGTGACATGGTTGAATAAGGGACAACATGTCCTAGTCAATGAACAAGCACAAGTTGATTTTGCAATTGGAGGATATGCTAATAGGATTCTCTATGATGTGTTACCTATGGATTCCTGCCATCTATTATTGGGATACCATGAAAATTTGATAAAAAAATACATGTACAATGGGGAGAAAAAATCCTATAGAAGGAAGGAGTAACCTAAAAGATCTAGTATTTGGTGGACGAATAAGGGAGGAAACCTAGTAGTCCTAATGTGTTGGTAGTTGGTGGAAAATAATTCTTAAGTGATCTCAAGGGGGAAGGTGGAGAGTGCTTAGCTATTATGATGAAGCCTAAAGAAGAGAAGAAAGTTGAACATGCACCTTTTCCCAAAGAAGTAAAACATCTTTTGGAACAATTCAAAGACACTGTCAGTGATGGATCACCTGCATTTTTACCACCATAGAGAATAGTGAGTCATCAAATTGAATTCATTCCAGGGTCATCATTTCCTAATAAATCTACTTATAAAATGACCCCTGAATGGAATAAGGAGAGAGAAGGACAAGTAAAATGATAACTTAATAAAGGTCTAGTGAAGAAGAGCATAAGCCCTTGTGTAGTTCCAGTGGTATTAGCATCAAAAAAAGGAGGTGAGTAGAGATTATGTATTGACTCCAGAGAAATCAATATAGTAAAAATTATATATAGGTTTCGAACCCCTAGGATTGAGGACCTAATGGACTATCTTGGAGGGGCTCAATACTTTACAAAATTGGATCTCAAGAGTGGTTACCACCAAATCTAGATTAAGGAGGGGATGAATGGAATATAGAATTCAAAACCATAGAAGATCTCTATGAATGGCTTGTCATGCCATTTGGGCTTAGTAATGCCCCTAGCACATTCGTGAGGTTGATGAATGAAGTACTAAAGGAATACATAGGAAGGTTTGTGGTAGTATATCTTGATGATATACTCATATCTAGCAAGACCAAAGTATAACACCTTGAGCACTTGGAGATTGTGTTAAGAAGATTACATGAGGAGCAGTTAGCCTTCAATTTGGCGAAATGTGAATTCTTGAAGAAATAACTGGTCAATCTCGGATTCATGGTCTCACAAGGAAATTTTAAGATGGATCCTAGAAAAGTGGAAGCTATACTCAATTGGCCTACTCCTACATCTGTTACAGAGGTAAGAAGTTTTCATGGGCTTGCCCAATTCTATAGGAAATTCATTAGGTGTTTTAGTGTCATCTGTGCCTCAGTCCTAGATACTATTAAGGGTGGGTTGAAAACCAAATTTAGGTGGACAAAGGATGTAGATAAGGGGTTTTAAGTGTTGAAACAAAAGTTATCCACCCAACCTATTCTTGTTCTTCCTAGTTTTGAAAAACTATTCACCATAGAGTGTGATGCAAGCAGTATAGAAGTGGGGACTATTTTGAGTCAAGAGGGAAGACCTATATCTTTCTATAGTGAAAATTGAACGAGTCCAAGAAGAGGTATTCCTCATATGACCTAGAACTCTATTCCATAGTCCAAGCCCTTACGAAATCAAAACATTATCTCCTACCTAAATAATTTGTTGTGTTTACTGATAACCAAGCCTTAAGCTTTATCAATTCCCAAGATAAGCTAAGTACTGGGCATATTAAGTGGATGGAGTTCTTAAAAGCATATACCTTTACTATCAAGCATAAGAAGGGTCAAATGAACAAGGTGACTGATGCTTTAAGCAGGAGGCTTCTCACTGTGCAAGAAGTGCAGTTGCAGAGTATAGGAGTGGAAAGTTTCAAAGACCTCTATAAGGAGGATGAAGATTTTGTTGAGGCCTACAAGGTATGTAGTGAATTCAATAACCATTTCCACAGTCAATTTGCAGAATATAATTTACAAAATGGTATTTTGTTCAAGGGTGGTCAATTGTGTGTACCAAAGGGATACATGAGGGAAAATCTCATTCAAGAGAAGCATAACGGTAGTCTTAGTGGACATTTTGGTCTAAAAAAGACACTTGAGTTAGTCCAAAAGTTTTATTACTGGCCTAAGATGCATAAAGATATTATGAAGTACATGGAATAGTGCATCATTTGCCAAAAAGCAAAAGAGATTGCTTCTAATGTTGGTCTTTATCAACCCTTACCTATTCCTAATAGGCCATGGGAATGCATTAGCATGGATTTCATTGTGGGCTTACCAAGGACTAATACTGGTTTGGATCACATCTTTTTATTTGTTGACAGGTTCAGTAAGATGAGCCACTTTATTCCTTACAAGACAACACATGATGCTCGATACATTGCACACTTGTTCTTCAAAGAGGTGGTGATAATCCATGGATTTCCTCTTAGCATAATCTTAGACAGGGATGTTAAGTTCATGGGACACTTTTGGAAGACACTGTTGAAGAGATTGGGAACTAACCTCTCATTTGGGTCTTCTTATCACCCCCAGACTGATGGACAAACATAGGTCATTAATAGAGTCTTGGGTAGCCTTTTGAGGTGCTTGAAAAAATAGTATAGATAGGTGTGGGATAAAATACTACCATAGGAAGAGTTTGCTTACAATGACACTATGAACAAAATTACTAGAAAGAGTCCTTTTGCATTTGTCTATGGTGCACATCCTAGAGGAATTTGTGAACTCATAAACCTAGGAAGCATGTAGGGTAGAAATGGACATGTAGAGGATTTGAATCAATCAATGAAAGATGTGCATGATCAAGTGAAGAAAACACTCACAGAAGCCACTCAAAGACTTAAATCCAAAGTGTATGAAAGAAAGAAAGAGTTGCAGTTTGAAGTGGGAGACCTGGTTATGGTGCATTTGAACAAAGCTATATTGAATAAAGGTGCACCTAGAAAACTATAGATGAGGAGGATAGGGCCTTGTAAAGTCTTAGACAAATATGGGGTGAATGCTTACAAAATAGACCTACCTACAGATTTAGAAATATCACTTGTCTTCAATGTATAGGATTTGGTCAAATATAAAGGTCTTATGCAAGAGGAGACTAAGAACACTTCTGAGATAGAGAATACCATTGTTGATGTTCCCTTTCCACTCAAGAGCAAGCCACTAGCAGAGAAGATTATGGATTACAGAGTAAAGAAGAAGAAAAGACATGGAGAGTATATGGAGCATCTCATCAAATGGAAACACCTACCTGAAGTAGAGGCTACATGGGTTGCAGAAGCTAAATTAAAGAAGATTGGCATAGATGTTTCATTACTATCTCCAGATATACCTTAATTTATTTTGTTTAGAGGGAACATGGTGCAGGAGCACCTAGGGGTTAGGATTAGGATAACCCTAAATTTTTATTTTGGAAGACCTTCTTATGGTCATGGTCATAAATAAGGTTATGTTAGGTTAATGTCGTGTTGTTTTAGTAGTTTTGGGTTTTTGTTATGGTCAATTTGGTCCAAAAGACCCTATGTATGTTTGGGAAGCCAAAATGTGGAAAAATGTAGTAATAGAACCTATAGTGCTTAGAAGGACCTATTTTGAGTTTAATTAGGTCTAGGAAGAGGTTATAAACCTTGTGGAACCCATTCATAGGGTCAGAGATATGAAAATTTAAAAGATGTAATAGTTGTAAAATGTTGCTTGAGCAACATTTACAACTTTCCAAAGTTGCATGTAAACATTTGGACAAGAATTGGAAAATGCCCTAATGGTAGTTATGGGTTAGATTAATTGGTTTTTATGATCCCAAGGGACATATATAAGGTCTTAAAAATTATTTTACATAGGTTGGACGGACTTTTGTTACATTTCCAAGAAGGATCTAATTGGCAGTTTATTGTATTTTCATAATTTTGCAAGATTTAGTTTGAACTCACTGAACATGGATTGAATCACTTAATGTGCATAATAGTTTCATGTAATTGTTTCCTTGTTCTTTAGATACTTCTTGTGAGTTTTTGTATAGTTTTGAGTGTTTAAATTAAATCAAAACCTTCCTGGACTGTTCATTGCCAGTGTAAGGGTTTGTACATGTAAATATGGCTCTAGGGTGAATTCCCTCCATTGGACCTTAATGGCCCATGGAGGATGGAAATTAGATCCTTTTTATATTATTTTCATTTTTTTATAGTTTCTAGAATTTGTGTTTTCTATTTTAAAAGCTTTCCCTGGGAGAGATAGTGTGTACCCAGCTAGGAGCAAGTAGATGACAATCAGAGTTTTAATGCAAGATTGGATTGAACCAAAGGATATAATGGTTGGAGAGTGGTGTTAGGGTGTTGAAGAATCCCTACAACTAGTTCCAAGAGTTGATGAATCAATTTCATCAATAATTTCCTTAAGATAATGCAATTAGCCCTATTTTAAAGGAGATTGACCTAGTTTGCAAAAGGTACTGTACAAACACCTTGGTGACCCCAAACCCTAAAAATATTGAAGGTTTTCCAAAAGGGTGTTAGGATAAAAAATTATTTTGGACGTTACTTTGGGAGTTTTTGGAGTTATAAGTTTTTTAGCACCAAATTAGGGCTAATAGGGCTACTAGCCCTTAGAACCAGTGATTCTTGAAATCGATGAAAAGAGTGATTGAACTATGGGAAAACGAACATCAATATTGGATGAAATTGTATGAACTAAAGCCAAATAAATCCTGAAAAGTTTCATGGTGTGAGTTGGAGTGAAATTAATTTAGTTAATTCAATAAAGATTTGGATTTTACCCTTGTATAAGGAGGAAGAAACCAAGAGTGTTCTCCTTGGTTTGGGTTGAGAAGTAAATTCTTAGAAGGTCTAGAAGGAAACCTTAGGTAGAGTCAAGATGACTCTAGTATAGGAGCCTCCCTATCAACAAACTTCTCTTTTCCACTTTTCTACCCATATCTAGCACACCCACCACCACAACAACACCCTCCATTATGACCCCAACCCATCCACTAGGTACATCCAATATGGATGCACTAGGTCACAATCCCAGTATCTATTTAACAGGAGTCCCCCAAATCACTCAAGGGATATCCCAATAGAAGTCCATCAATAATATCTCTATAGGTGTTCCTTCCAATTCAGGAAACCCCTAAATCAATCAAGGGGCACCTCCACATCTACCTCCCACCAATCCCAACTACTCAAGGATTTTGGTTTCCTTTTTGAAACATCATGGAATAACTAGTCCTAACACTTCCAACCCTACAACACCACCTCAATAGAAGCTTTCATACATCTCACCACCTCAATAATAACCTTTATACATCCCACCTCCTCAACAAAAACTTTCATTCATCCCACCACTTGAGCAACAACCTTCATACGACCCTCCACCTTAGCAACAACCGTCATTCGTACCACCACCTCAACAAAAACCTTCATAAATTCCACTTCCTTAGAAGAAAATTTCATACATCTCAACACATCAACATCAACCTTCACACATTCAACCACCTCAAAAACAACCTTTGTATATTTTACCTCCCCAACAACAACCTCTGTATATCCCACCATATCAACAATAACCTCCATAGATCCAATCTCCTCAACACATTCCACAACCTCAATATCTTCTGCATATGCTAAAACCACATTATAATCCACCACCTCAGTTCATCCCATCACATGTGTCACCAATATACACTTACACGGGTTACGATCCCTCATATAACCAACCACCATCTTATAACAGTGGGTCAACTTTCTTTGATCCTAATGCGACATCATCTACACCGACGCCCACTGAAGCCTTTGCCCAATAACTCCAAATTCTCTAGCAACAGGTCATTAACTTGAAAATAGGCACTCCCAAGAGGTCTTATACTATTGGCGATCTTAGTTCTTACCTATTTGATAGGAAATTACACATGCCACCTATTCCATGCAATTTTGAGATGCCAAAATTTGACAGACACAAGGAAATGGGAAATCCCCAGGACCATATACGAGAATTCTTCATGGCTTGCATGGAAGTGTCCTATGATGATACTTACCTTATGAGATTGTTCCCACATAGTCTTGGTGGGTCAGCCATGGAGTGGATTTCCAAACTTCCTACTAGGATACGATCCTGGAATGAACTAGCTGAGAAATTCATATCAAAATATTTGCACAACATTATCATAGAAGTAACATTAAAGGATCTTTGCACTAATAAGAAAAAGAGTGGTTAAAAATTTTCCTCATTCTTACAAAGATGGAGAAATGTTGCCTGAAAGGTGTCTTTCTGTGTATCTCTAAAAGAGAAGATCCATATGTTCATCAAAAATTGTCAATTCGACATGATGTGTGAATTAAACTCCTAGAGAATTAAAACATTTGAAGAGATAGTTGAACAAGGAATAAAAGCATAAAGATCCCTCACCCTAAAGGGATCCATCAAGAAAGAGACCAATAACTCAATACCTTATGACAAGTACTATTCTAAAAACAAAAATGTGACAAATGATGGCATTATTGATGCTAAGATGGTCCAACTAGTCATGTGCATACAAGCACCACCAACACCTTCTTAGCAAACCCAATCATTACAAACTACCTAGAGGGTTAACAAAACTGACACAAAAAACCAAGTAAGTAACTAGGCCTACCAGAAAATTCCTGAAAGAAAGCACATAACTCCTCCTTCACACTTTATGCCTCTTCCATAACCTCTTGACAAAATTATTGAGAAACTACTACAATCTCATTCAACCACCCTACCCAAAATTAGACATTATGAGGGTATTGGTAAACCTACACGGTGGAACAAAAAGGCTTACTGTGATTATCATAGAACTAAGGGACATAAGACAACCAATTGCATGCAACTGAAGCATATTATCTAGGATTTCATAGATTGAGATGAGATAAAAGTTATCACAAACACGAGCACCACCAATCAAGATCACAAAATCTTGACCAAGCCACTAATGGATAACGACAAAGGTAGGGCCTCCAATTATGGACATGAAAAACCTAACCTACTCTAAACCTAATCTTGATCTGACCATAAACACCATCACCATCCAAGGTCTAGATACCATTTGAGTTGTTACTACTGGTTATTCCAAAATCATAGTTTAAGGAGCCCTGCCAAAGGCCGTTATGCCAAATAAATCATCTACCCCACCATCATGTAAGTATAACTTATTAGATCATTTGAAGAAGAGCTCAACATAAATATCCATCTATGAACTACTTCACATATTTCCCAATCATAAAGAAGCATTAGATACAACCCTGCAACAAGCCTCTATTTCAAAAGATATAGAGGTCGATGAATTTCAAGCCATGGTAGGAAATATGTCCATGCAACATCATGTTGCCTTCACTGAAAAAGATATTCCTATCCATAAATTGACTCACAATGATCCCTTACATCTTGAAGGATTTTTCAACCTCCATAAAATCAAACGAGTCTTGATAGATGACAGAGAAGGTCTAAATATTTGTACCCTAAAATTGGTAAAAGCACTGGGCTACTCTGACATCTGTGTAGATATTACCAAGAAGATCATAATCAGAGCATATGATGATGAAGAAAGACCTTCCCGGGGTGTCATTAGTCTTCCAATTAGATGTGGGCTACCAACATAAGACACCACCTTCTAATTCCTAGACCTACAACTTGGTTACAACATGTTATTGGGACAACCATGGATCCATTCCATGCAAGCGGTACCGTCTACTTATCATCAATGTTTGAAATTTCCTCATGATGGAGTTGAAATCACATTACCTGGTGATAGAGATCCTTTTATGTAGTGCACAAATTTGAGAGAACCTACTTCTATTCAAGTACCTAAAAATCATAAGGCATCTATGGCCTCTTAATTTCAACAAATAGATTGTACATACTTGGAAAAATCAACTGAACAACCTACATTAGATCTCAAAATCCAAGTCAAAGAAAATGAATGTGGAGAATACTCCTATGAAGACTTATTCTATGTGGGCAAGCTACCAATCTCACCCTGTACATATGGAAAGACTAAACACCCTCTCCAAAGGAAGAAAAAGCTAACACTTGTCTATTCACCAACAATGTTTATAAGATGGGGAGACATTCATGAAGAATTCATAGAAGAAAAATCATTTTCCTGGTTGTATACAGATCAAGAACCCCCAAGGTCAACATTATAGTACATGAATATGGACAAGGGTATACCATTGTCAAAAAACAAGGGTATAATGAACGCTCTATAATAGGAAAGAAGGAACAAGGAAATTTTGATCCAATTGCACCAACCCAAAACATAAAGCATCACAACTTAGGTTATAGACCACCGACAGAAGGCATTTCAAATATATCATTACCATTTGATATTAACACTTGTGTTTATATTGAAGTTGAGACATTTGAGAAACTCCATTATGACATAGACTCCCATGACTATGAGTGGGAGCCCCCACAACCACAAGCACCTTACACCTTAACACTTCCATTTCCCGACTATCTTCACAAGATAGGCCCACAAATCACTGAGCATGGACTAAAGAATTTTGGGCATGATCCAAACCTTCAACCTCATCCTCCTCCAAAAATCATGACTCAGAGTTTGATTTATATTTCAATACCTTTACCAAACTTCCAATTTCATCCTTCCAAACTAAGGACAACATAGCTTTTGTTTACCTCGAACTTATAGATTGGGAACAACAAAATCTACCGACCATAGACATTTTTGAGAATGATGAAGCTATTGCTGAATACTTCAGAAAAAGACAAGGCATACTTATGGGTGACCACAAGGAAATTTTCATCATTGAATTGGACAACATAACATACTTTGGGGAGCTATATAATTCCTATAGTCATAAAATTGAAAGATAAAATATAGGGGTTTTAGGTGAAAACTGAAAGGCACCTTCTAGCTCAAGAATAGTAAAAATAAAAGACATATCCAAGGGTGAAAACCTCACTAAGGCAACTGGGGATGTAGAGATTGATAAAATTCCCCTTACATAAGAATAGTCACCATTACTGGCAGAGAAAACAACAACAATAAACATTGGCACTGAAGAAAATGTAAAGAGGTAAATATTTAGGGGATGGGTACAAGAGAATTGCACATCTAAATAATACCCTTTACATTTGAAAAGTTGGGGAAGGTAAGATTCTCCTCTTTTCCACAAATTCACAAAGGAAAGATCCAAATTGATTAACCACAAGAAAATGGTCAATGCATAAATGAATCAATCGATTATAAATAAGAAGAAAGAGGAAAACCTTACATTCTATTTTTGGAGGAGAGTGTGTAATAGAACTGAAAATATTAAAATCTTAATTGAAATGAATTGAAGAAAAATACTAACCTCAAAGTTTAGAATATTTGGAAATTGCTATTTTCTGGTGTTTGTATTGAGTTTCTGGAAATTCTGCAACCTGTCTTGGCCTAGAAACACCAAGATGGAGAAAAACAAGAAATCATTTTCTATTTTGAGAAAGGTCAACCTTGACCCAAATACGGGGGCACAATTGTACCCCTTTATGTCAACCTTGACCTGCACTACTTCGATATAAAATCTGTTGGCAGATCCTGAAATTTTTTCGAAAAGGGTATCCGAATCTTCTCTATAATTTGTTGTTTCGTACCTATATCTACAAGAAAAAAAGGTTTGTTTTTTTGTTTGGATGGGGGGTTTGCCTTGGCCAAACCCCATTTTTGGAATTAACCTTTAAATAGAATTGAAATTACAGTGATAAACAAAGTAAATAGAACAATTCATCTCGCTTATGTTGAAACCCTTATGGAGGATTTGGATCCTTGAATCCACAAGTATGGATGCTCCAAATGGATGTAGAATTGTAGGATGTAGGATGTCTCAAATCAATTGCCTTTAGATCTTGAACACCAATCTTGAATGGATCAATTGCCTTTAGATCTTCAACACCAATCTCCTTGATGAATTGAATCTTGAATGCTTGAATGCTCGAAAGTAGATGATCACTTCCATAGATTATGCATAGATAGATTTGTTCCTTATATAGAAAATGAGAGGAGAAGGCTTCCTTATATACTAGTCTAGGGAAAAAACTTCTAGAGAGGCTAACATATGAGAATTAAATTCCAATTAGCCTCATACCCCTAGAAGTGGACCTATATTAAAATTTTTTTTAAGAGTTTCCACTTCGGAGCCCAAAAGAGCTGACCCGGAAGCGGGAAATAATTCTTTCCAAATCCTGACATCTGGAAATCTTTGAAATTTGAATTTTAGACCCTGGGTCAGGGTCAAGGTTGACCCTGACATAGGTTAGGGTTGAGGTTGACCTTGACCTAGGTTAGGGTCAAGGTCAACCTTGACCCTGAGGTCAAGAACCTCAAAATCTCAGAGCAAGATACAAGAAACATGTATCAGAGAAGTGGAATACAGGGCAGGTCAGGGGAAAAACCAGATCCAAGTCAAAGACCCATTCAAGGTATTTGACATGAACCCAAAACACTTACTCGGAGGGCTAAACCAGTCCTAAATGGAAGTGATTCCATTTTCTGATGATACAGAAACACAAACACTAATCCACTTGGCAGAGTCATTAACATGAGAAGAAAGAGAACAATTCATTCATTTCTTTAAAGATAGACAAATCAACTTTTCTTGGTTATACTCTAACATGCTTGGATTAGATCTAGAATTAGTGCTACACCATCTTCCACTAAAGCTGGTGGAAAATCCATACTAACATAAGCTCCACAAAATGCATCCAAAGATTTCTCTATTGGTCAAAGTCGAATTGAAGAAAATACTAGATGTAGGATTTGTTAAACCTATTGACTATGCATATTGGATCTCTAATCTTGTACCTATATCAAAATAATATGGAGCCATAAGAATTTGCACTGACTTTAGAGATCTATATTTGGCTTGCTCAAAAGATGATTTCCTATTTCCAAACATAGACATTATCGTTGATCTTACTTCAAGATATAAGATGTTGTCATTCATGGATGGTTTCTCTGGATATAACCAGATAAATATTTCACCTGGAAAGGAAAGAGCCATCTACTATATCATTCAAACACTTGTGGAATATGAACTAAACTACATTACAATTGAACGAGCATGCTCGGGTGTAGTTTTTTATTCCCAAAAACTCACACATTACATGTTAAGTCACAAGAGGATCCTAATAGAAAATATTGATCCATTGAAATATCTATTCAGTAAAGCTACATTGATAGGGAACCTCACCAAATGGTTCATGATACTTAGTGAGTTTGAAATTGATTACATGGATAGAAAAACAATAAAGAGACAAGCAATTTCTGACTAGTTGGCAGATGCACCCTTTCCTTCTAGTCATCCAATGTTGACAGAGTTCCTAGATGAGAGCATATTTTCTCTAGAGGAGAAAAAACAATGAAAACTATACTTTGATGACTCTCACACACAAAAGGGACCAGGTGTTGGCATATTATTTATCACTCCCCAAGGAGAATCCATTTCAAGATCATACAAGCTGAGCTTTGATTGCACCAAAAACATAGATAAATATGAAGCATTGATCATAGGGCTCAAGACAATTGTCCAATGGAAGATCCAGAGGTTACAGGTATTCGAAGACTCTTAAATTATTATCAACCATGTCAATGACACCTATGACACAAAGGATGACAAAATAATTCATTATAAAGCCTTGGCAGAAGACATAAAACAAAATTTTGAAATGATATCATTTGATAAATTACCATGGATAAAGACAAAAACAACAAATGCTATGGCTATTGTAGGATCTTTTCTTGACATGCCACCAGATGTGACACATTATGAATTCATGGTTGAACGTCTCATGGTCCCTATCTTTGAAATGCCCAAGTCTGAAGTTGTGTGCAAAATTGTTGGTCACAATTCTCCCTGGTACCAGGATATATACACCTATCTAACTAGCCAAACAATCCCCATTGACTTGTCCTAGAACCAAAATAAGTCCTTGATAAGGCAAGCCTCCTAATACACTATCATAACCAATACACTTTACCATCATAGTTTGGATGGAATGCCCCTCATTTGTCTCAAATCGAAAGAATCACAAATGATGATATTAGAATTACATGAGGGCATTTGCGGTGCTCATTCTAGTGGCTTGACCTTAGCTAAGAAGCTTTTAATAATTGAGTATTATTGGCCTACAATGCAAACATATTCTTTCCTATATGTACATAAATGTTGAAAGTGTTAGATACACGGGAACCTCATCCATGCACCTTCTCAGGAGCTACAACCACTCACATCACCGTGGCCCTTTTCGCAATGGGGGTTCAACCTATTTGGAAATATTCATCCCTTATGATATGATGGTCATAAGTACATAATAATAACCACTGAGTACTTCAAAAAATGGGTTGAAGCAATTCCAATGACCTACACCACTGAAAAATAGATTTCCAAGTTCCTTCTGAACTATGTCATAAGTCAGTACGGTGTTCCATAGACCATCATTATAGATCATGGCTCCGCCTTCAAAATAAGAAAGTAGACAAGCTTTGCAAAAAAATCCATATCCACCATAACTATTCTTCACTCTACTATGCCCAAGGAAATGACTAGGCTAAGGATACAAACAAAACTATCGTTAAAATTATAAAAAATATAGTCAATGAAGCTGGTAGAGACTAGAATCTCCAACTCAACCCCACCTTATGGGCATACTGCACTAGTTTCCACACTCCCATAGGTGCCACTCTATATTCACTAGTATACGGTACCAAATCCATCTTGCAAATAGAGGTTGAACTCCCATCATTGTGCGTATCCCTCAAGCACATCATTTCAGACGAGGAATACAAAGTATCTCAACTACATGAGTTAGATATGATTGATGGAAAGAGACAAAAGGAACATACACATTTGCAAGCATATCAACGATGTCTCAAAAGAAGCTACAATTAAAGGGTCATTCCAGAGCTTTTGAAGTTGGCGATCTAGTCCTAATGGAAAATCAGAAAATTAGACAGAAAGAGAAAATCCAGGAAAGTTTGAACCAAATTGGTTGGGTCCTTACATCATTATATCAGTCTATGGGTCTGGAGCATATCAGATATCCACATTAGAGGGCAAGCCCCTATCATATCACATCAACAGATTGCATCTGTGCAAGTACAATACACCCATTTCAAAAAGGCAAAAAATAAAAATAAAAATAAAATAAAAAAGCAAAAAATGGTTAATATGGCAGAAACATGGCAATCAGACATCTTTGGAAACACAAAATAGAAATAAAAGAAATAAATTCATCCTATGGTGAAAACCACTTTAGTGGCACCTTGGGAAAGTACCATGGTGAAAACCGAGCAATCTAACGCTATGTGTAGATATTGTTGCTCTACCATCTATCATGATTCCAACCTGGTATCACTTATCATTCCACCCATGTTTTGCGATAAAAAATTTCATGGCTTGAGATTTCTCAATAGGCCTTGTCCTAAACGCCTCATATTCAACACAAAGTCAGTCCACCATGGCCATTTCACAATAAAATATCCATTCTATCCAGACTAGGGGTACCCAATGTTATGATCCATTAAGAATTGGAAAAATCCCTAAAAAATTATAAAAATTTCTGAAAAATACCTAAAAATTGAAAAATGTCTTGAAAAAATCTCTAGAAATTGGAAAATATTTTAAATATTTTAATAATTGAAAAACTTAAAAATATTCATCTAGGGAAACCATGTATGGGGTGTGTATGATAAGGGCCTTCACTTATGTGATACACCACACATACCTCGACTCTAAACATACAAACGCTATGGAGGATCAAAAACATTTATAAAAAAGTCCTAAAAGTTTTTTGTCATCAGACAACCAAAAAAATCGTAAAATCAAGATAAATTTTAAAAAATCTCTTTTGGATATAAATTTAGTTCCCTTTCATTTTGAAACAAGCATTGGATAACGTCATATAACAAGTCTGAGCTTTAGGGAAACCAAGTCAAAATAGTAAAACTTATTAGAAGGTCCTTAGTCAGATTGATCAAACTGCCTCATCCATAAATGAAGTCCCATAGCACAATCTTTTGTCAAGAGAATCATGTTATTTTAGACAAGGAAGGGAACACTCAAAACTAGATGGAGTAATATTATTATACATGGTACCCTATACTTCATCTGATAACATAAAAAAATGTCAAAATTCAATGTCTGAAACAACTACACAAAAATACAGACACATAAATCAATATGGTTTCTTACTTGTTGAGTCCAATTGGTCTTATTATATCTTGATTTTTGCAAGTCATGTTCCTATGCATCACCATGATTCCACCTAAGAAATTAGAGGTGCCATGATGGTTCATGACTTATCTTTTCTTGTCTGTTGTCCATGGGATGTTGACTAAGAAACCTTAAAAGAGCATTTTGGGTGTCTGTGGTAAGGGCCTTCACTTATGTGATGCGTTGCACATACCTCAACTCTTAATGTCTGACCTAGATATATCCACCCACATTCCTTGTCTATTCAGAGTGCCTGTTAGAAATAAAATAGGATAGTCATGCCTAGATATTTAATGTCAAGGTATGATGATATTTAAGTTTTGCTATAATAAAAGTGGCTTAATGATGAAATAAATTGCTCAAATTTAGTTGAAATTTAAATGTGGTTATTAAAAATGGAATCTCTCTATTACTATAATCTAAGGGTTTCAATTAAGGATTAATCCTCATTCTTTCCCCTCCTAAATTTCTCTTAGTCATTTCTAACATTCTATTGGTCAATCAATCAATGACTCTATCAAATCAATTGTTCAATCGTTCCATCACCATTTTTCTTATACATGATATATCTTTTTCTGAAATTAGATGTTGTCACTTGTCCTATACAAGATATGTCTTTCCTAAAACTATACATCATCGTTTGTCTTATACAAGATGTATCTTTCCTTAAATCAGATGTAGTCACTTGTCTTATACAAGACATGTATTTCCTGAAACCACATATTGTTGCTAGTCTTATACAAGACGAGTCCTTCCTGGAACCAGACATAATTCTTACCCACAAAATCTGTCCAATGTCAAATCAAACAGTCATCATAACCTACCAACATTATTCACTTCTTACTAATTATTCTTTTCTTGCATCATTTCATCTAAATCTTTTTTTGAGAGATCATTCATAAGTTTCTTGCAAAATATCTCGAGGGGGCATCATTTACCTCTTTGTCACATTATTACCGTTGGGACATACCTATTGGAGTTGATGAAAAATTATCAACTCTACAGCTCCCAAGAATCACCTCCATGCAAACAAATGTCACAAAAAGAGAGAAGCAAAAGCTATGGAGGCCAGAAACAAGAGATCTATGAAAGAGGAAACATCTTCAATTGATTCAATACTAAAATATAGAATACAAGATGATTCAAGATCGAAACCTAAAAATGGGAGAAACCTAGGTTGCATGATAATAATTAATAAAGAATTAATTATTATATGCCTAAAATTTAGCTTAAGTGAAATATAAATAATAAGTGATTTTAATAATTAAATCAGAATGATTTAATTAATAAGTGGAATAACTTAATACTCTAACACCCCCCTTAAGATAAACTTAGGGAGTAGCTAAAACCTAGAAACAACTACTGAAAGTGGGAAATAGGTCTTGATAGCATGGCCCGATGAGGTACCCAAGTACAAACAATCTCTGTAAAGAGGAGAAAAGGAGAAAAAATAGTGGGAAAACCCCTCTCTGAAAAGAGATGAAGCCTAGTGAAGGACTAAAGAAGCCTCCAAACTAGAGAATATCCCAGAAAATAGGAACAAAGGATGAACATGAAGAACACCAATGAAGCATGTAGTTGCAAACACTATCGAAGAATAACTACTGGAACTTCCACTATAATAGAACATGATCAGCTAGAGAAGACTGTAAACAAAGTCTAAAGAGATGATCAATCGAAGATGGAAGGATTCCTCCAAAAAAAGAATGAAAGAGTGTCCATATAGTAAATGATCTGTCTCACCGAAATGCATAGGTACCCAACCACTACATTTGCCTAGTATGTAGGAACAAATATTGAATACATAGATCACTCCATTGAACCAAGGAAGCATTAGAACCAATAGGAGATAACCTCCCATAATGTTGAGCAGGGAGAGGCATGACAGGTACACTAAACTAGACTACAAAGAATAACTATACGATGAAGAACTAGGAACATAGAAAGTACAATCACATATAAAGGATGGTGTCATGGAGAAAACACTCTCTTTATACACATCATGAGGTTAATGTCGTGGAAGGAACACTCACTTGAAAAAGGTAAATAAAACCCCCCCCATGACACTTTTTAATGTAGTGCAAGTACAAACAAACATAAAAATGTCCAAGATCTCAGGCATGCATCAGATGACACTTTATCCCAATACATTTGCAAAGAAGAAAAAATATAGAAATTGATGTCTACAATGCTCAAGAATGACAAGAAATCTATAGAAACATGAATAACAACTAAAAGGGAGTCATCCCATGCAAGGAAAATGATCCCAAGACCTTAAACATCCAAGATATTTACCAAATTGTAAAAAGGAAAAAAACCTGAATAAAACATACCTAGAGAAGATTCTGGAAATGATGCCCATACAAGAAGAAATAACACAAAACCAGCTTTCTAACGATGTGTGGAAGCCGAAAACTAGAGCCCAGATGAACAAGATATGACTCCTAGAGTGCGAAAAGGAACCCTGACTTTGACTAAAAAAACCCTGTAAGACGAAAAAATTAGAAATCCAAACCTACAAAATCAAGTTGGGCTTAGAACCAGCTTTCTAACGATATCTCATTTGGTGAAAAACACCTCTGTTAGCTCAAGTTACGAGCAAAATACTAAAGAGGGCTCCAAAATAAGAACTCCAAGAAACCTCTGCTAAATATGGCAGAGCTCCACTAAATCTGCCGATGCCTCCAAATCTGGCAAGAATGCTAAATTTTTGTCCAAATTTGGCATATTTACCAAGAATTTATTTATTTATTCATTGTCTTTTTGCTTCCTCAAAAAACATGCCCAGAAAAAGGGTCGTACATGCAATTTTTTTTTTTCCTTAGAATGCAACTGTATCTGAATTGGATGCGTCTTATATGAAAATAGGGATTTTTGTGCCTTTCAGACACAACCGTGAGGTCAGTTTGTGCACAAAGTGTTCCAAAAAATAACTCCCCCCAGATCCACAGAAATTCAAAACTGAAAACCTCTTGAAACACAGATCTGAAGAACAAGGCCAAATATCTCATGAAGAGAACATGGGCATGAAGATATGGAGCTCTGATACCATATTGGAGTTGATGAAAAACTATCAACCCTACAGCTCCCGAGAATCACCTGCATGCAAACACCTGTCACAAAAAGAGAAGCAAAAGCTATGAAGGCCAGAAACAATAGATGTGTGAAAGAGGAAATGTCCTCAATTGATTCAATAATAAAATACAGAATACAAGATGATTCAAGATCGATCAAAATTGATTAACCAATACAAAGAGATCAAACCTTATAAAACATTATCAAAATCCTAAAAATGGGAGAAACCTAGGTTGCCTGATAATAATTAATAAAGAATTAATTATTATATGCCTAAAGTTTAGCTTAAGTGAACTAGAGATAATAAGTGACTTTAATAATCAAATTAGAATGATTTAATTAATAAGTGAAATAACTTACTACTCTAACAATACCGAGGTATGATTTGTATCAATTATTGTTTGAAACAACGCATAAAAAGTATTGTATCTAAGAGGGGAAAAATGTAGACACTTAAAAATGGCCTATTGCTCTAATGCAATGACATTACTACTATTCATCTTTAATTTGTTTAATAATATTTATTATTTACAAAATTGTGTCTTTCTACCGCATTCTAAGATCAAAATCATCATTTCCCTTTAATTTCATAATTAACTAGTTTTAATTAATTACTTTAATTATTCAATATCTAATCAATATTTCATCACCTATTCGTCTACAAAATAATTAAATATTATTTAATTATTCTCCGTCTCCTTATAATTAATTAAATAATCAAATTTAATTAATGTCCCCCCTTCACTAATTATTACAATTATGTAATAATTAAATCAAATTCTATCACATGATTAAATAAATGATATTTATTTAATTAAACTAATTATTCCCCACTCATGATTAAATAATTAAACTAATTATTCCCTTCTCATGATTAAATATATTATATTTATTTAATTAAACTAATTATTCCCCTCTCATGATTAAATAAATTATATTTATTTATTTAAACTAATAATTGGACTCTCTTGTGATTAAATAAATTATATTTATTTAATTAAACAATAATTCCTCTCCTAAATAAATAAGTAATTAATTATCTATAAAATATCCTCACATCTACAAATAAATAATTTATTATTTATTTAAATCATAAATATCCTCCTAAATCCTAACTCACACTCACTTTGAATTAGATTTTCAATCACAACTCTTTACTCCATAAATTTCTCTCCTAAACTCAGTTTTTTATTCCACCTCTTGAGTCAATCCCCTCAATTAGGGAAGTCAATTAGAGTTGAACTCTCACTCACTTGAGTTAGCTCTTCCACCTCTTAAGTCAATCCCCTGAATCTGTGAAGTCAATTAGAGTTGAACTCTTACTCACTTGAGTTAGCTCTTCCACCTCATTTAGCTAATCCCCCAATCGTGGCAGTCAAGCAAAGTTAAACTCCTACTCACTATGAGCTCAACTCCTCAATAACAGTCAATCAGTCCTTCAATCATGGAATCTTGGTTGGAATCCTAAAAATCTTACAAATAGAGAGTCAAACCTTTGGTTTTGTTAACCATAATTTCTTTGAATTCTTATGTTGGCATACAATCAAGCACTCATTTTTGAGAGCCCACATTTCATAAAGAAGGAGAATAATAAAAGATGAATTATTGGTTTGCATATGCTTTTATGTTATTTAATTTTAATATCTTGATTTATGTATGCAATTCTCTTGTTTTCTTTCCTCTTTTGATATTGGGAATATTAATTTCTTTAACAATCTCTTTGTGGTTGAGATGTCAATGTTATTGCAGGATTCTATAATACCCAATTACAAATATTTATAATTAGGTATAATAGAATCAGTAAAAACTTGCAATAACATAGAAAATCGCAACCAGAAAGAGATTGTTAAAGCAATTAGTATTCCCACTATCAAAAAAGGAAAGTAAACAAGAGAATTGCATACATAAATCAATATATTGAAATCAAATAACATAAAATCATATGCAAACCTATAATTCTTCATTTGTTGTTCTCCTTCTTTGTGCAATGTGGGATCTCAAAAATGAGTGCTCGATTGTATGCTAGCATAAGAATTCAAGACAACTGTGGTTACCAAAACCAAAGGTTTGGCTCTCTAGTTATAATATTTTCAGGATTCCAACCAAGATTCCATGATTGAAGGACTGAGTGACTGTGACTGAGGAGTTGAACTCAGAGTGAGTAGGACTTCAACTCTGCTTGACTCCCATGATTGGGGGATTGATTGACATGTCAAAAAATAGATTGGAGAGATGGGTTGAATAGACTGGTGAGTTAACAATGGTATGGATGAGTTAACTGATTGCATGGATTAGAAGACTAAATTTACTGGAGACTTAATAGATTACTGGGGGAGGAATTAACAACGTGGATTGAATAGTTAGGAGAGAGAATTGTGGAGGATGGAATTGTGATTAAGAAGCTAACTCAAAGTGAGTGTGAGTTAGGAAGTTAGGAGGATAATTATGATTTAAATAAATAATAAATTATTTATTTGCACATGTGGGGATATTTTATAAATCAATAATTACTTATTTATTTATGAGAGGAATTACTAGTTTAATTAAATAAATATAATTTATTTAATTATGAGAGGGGAATTATTAGTTTAATTAAATAAATGTACTTTATTTAATCATGAGAGGGGAATAATTATTTTAATTAAATAAATATCATTTATTTAATCATGAGATAGAATTTGATTTAATTATTACATAATTGTAATAATTAGTGAAGGGGGGACATTAATTAAATTTGATTATTTAATTTATTATAAGGAGACCGGGAATAATTAAATAATGTTAAATTATTTAATTATTTTTTAGACGAATAGTCGATAAAATATTGATTAGACATTGAATAATTAAAGTAATTAATAAAAATTACTTAATTATGAAATTAAAGGGAAATGATGGTTTTGACCTTAGAATATGGTAGAGAGATACAATTTATTAAATAATAAATATTATTAAAGAAAATAAAGAGGAATATTAGTAATGTCATTGCATTAGAGCTATAGGTCACTTTTAATTGTCTACATTTTTCCCCTCTTTGATACAATGCATATTAGGCATTATTTCAAAGAATAATTTGATACAAATCATGCCCCAGTATGCCCCAGTGAGAACAATGTGACAACAAGGTAAATGATGCCCCCTTGAGAGATTGTGCAAGAAACTTATGAATGACCTCTCGAAAGAAAATTTAGATGAAATGATGAAAGAAAAGAATAATTAGTAAGAAGTGAAGAATGTTGGTAGGTTATGATACTGTTCGATCGACGTTGGTCATAGAGATTGTTGATAAGAATCATATCTTCTTTCAGGAAGGACCCATCATGTATTCTTTGAAACAATGCTTAAAATGCATTGTATCAAAGAGGGGCAAAATGTAGACACTTAAAAATGGCCTATTGCTCTAATGCAATGCCATTATTAATATTCCTCTTTAATTTATTTAATAATCATTATTATTCAATAAATTGTGTCTTTCTACCATATTCTAAGGTCAAAACCATCGTTTCCCTTTAGTTTTATAATTAAGTAATTTTAATTAATTACTTTAATCATTTGACATCTAATTAATATTTCATCACCTACTCGTCTACAAAATAATTAAATAATTAAACATTATTTAATTGTTCCCTGTCTCCTTATAATTAATTAAATAATCAAATTTAATTATTGCCCCCTTCACTAATTATTACATTTATGTAATAATTAAATCAAATTCTATCTCATGATTAAATGACTGATATTTATTTATTTAAACTAATTATTCCCCTCTCATGATTAAATAAATTATATTTATATAATTAAACTAATAGTTCCTCTCCCATGATTAAATAAATTATATTTATTTAATTAAACTAATAATTCCTCTCATAAATAAATAACTAATTATTTATTTATAAAATATCCTCACATGTGAAAATAGATATTTTATTATCTATTTAAATCATAATTATTGGTGCAGGAGCACCATGATGAATTCACACATGTCTTGGGATACCCTAAAGGTGTCTTGGGTCATTTTAGTTGGTTGGGTCCTTTGAACCACTTAGGTGTGCAATAAGGATCCATTTATGAGACCAAGTCCCAAGTTGGTGTGATATAAACCACTTGGTCAACTCTGGTCAAAGGATCATACAAATATTGAATTTTGTGTTAATTTGGTGTTTTGGATATTTTTAAGGTTTTTTGGTTCGTGTGGGACCCTTGGTTATGTTTGGAATGCAAAGTTGCTCATTAGGAGCAAGAATTGCAAAAATGCAAAAAAAAGTTGATAGTCAACTTTTTGCAAAAGTTGTCACCTTTTTCAAATTCATTTGTAACAACATTAACAATGGTCATAACCTTTGAAATGCAGTTATGGACATTTGGAAATTCCTCCAAATACCCCTTTTGGTCAGGTTGGAGGATGATAATGTAATTTTGCCTTTGAATCAATAAAATTAAGCAGGTTTGCCTGTAATAGTCGAGTTATTTTTCTTGGTACAATGTTGTACGGATTCATGAAGGGTTGAGAATAATTTTTAATTGAAGAAGAGAGAATTAGATTTCATTTGGAATAGATTTGATCCCTTAAGACCTTGTGTGGTGAAAGTTAGAATCAATTTTGTGAGAGGGTCGGAAACCCTAGGTCATTTAGGGTTTGGCATTCAAATGCCATTTTCTCGTGATTTCACCACTAGAAAATTATAAGCCTTGGTGAAATGAGGGAATGGCATGTGTATATAAGGATTTTGGTGTTCATTTGCAGGGAAAATTATGCACATGTGTGGTTGAACTAGAAGAAGACAAACATCTCTATGTGGTTGTCTTACACAGTTTTGAACAAGTGAGGAGACAAAGTATGAAGGGGTGGAATATTATAATGAAATCATGGATTTGGTATATGAGCATCCTATAAAAACTTATGAAACCATTGGTTTGGATGTATGGTGAGTTTTGAGCATACTTTCTTTTGTTAAGTAGGCCTAATTGGAGTTTTAAGGTCCAGTAGGTCAGTTGGGGTTTGGATAACAATGTTCCAGTCCTGAACTTATAATGTTGGGGTCTCTTACTAATTCCAAAAGGGTGTCAGGAAAGGTACCTTTTTTGGGCATTCCTATGGGAAAAAAAAAAGTTATCTCAAAAAAAATCAAGGTATAGGGCTAGTAGGAATTGAGCCTCCTAATGAAGGAAATTCCCTTTGGGTGTGTTGTAGAAGGATCCAACCAATGAGATCATGTCATGGTTGGTATAGATAAGTGGAAACCAAAAGGATTTTACCCCTTTGATTAGTCTTTTCATTCTGGTGTATTGGTAGCACAATTAGCACTTAGGTACACTTGGGGTCTAATGTATGAAGAAGGAGATTATTTAATGATCGACCCAAGCCATGTTATGTAAGGTATTTGGGGATAATTATGAGTCAGATAAGGTTGGTATTGTTGTTTTCTAAGGTGTAGAGCCTTTCCTAGTGATATTATCCTTGGAGGATTGTAGATCTCATCACATATAGATTGGGTAGAGTGAGGAGTTGTGGAAGGCTCTACATCAGGTGGTATGAGATCTTAGGAGATATCCTAATGAAGAAGTATTTGAAGATAAGTATGACAGATGGAGAAGAAGAACTACCCCTAAGAATGACCAATGTGGAACTAGCCAAGCTAGTGAAGGAAAATATGGCAGAAAGTAGGAAACTGGGGGAGGAGATGGCTAGGATGAAAAGCCAGATGAGAGGTGGAAAGGATGTTGGTTTCTCTAGAGATGATGAAGAAGGGAGTGAAGAGGACACCCCTAGGTAGGAAGTAGAAGAGAAAGTTCATGTAGACCAGAGACCCCTCCTCAATGCCTTGAAATCTATGGAGAGGAGAACCATGGATGTCAAATTGGACCTGCCAGTATTCAGTGGGAAGATGGACCATAACTTGGTCACAAATTGGATTGAATCCTTAACAAGTTTCTTTGAGCATCAGGAGATTCCTGAACACAAAAGAGTAAAGATGGAAAAATCAAAATTGAAGGGGGAAACATTAACATGGTTGAACTTCATCCAACAAGAAAGGGTGAATGAAGAGAATAAAATCATCACTTCATGAAAGAGAAAGGTTTCTTTGGTCAGAGAAACATATGTACCTGAGATTATGAATCCAAATTCACAAGAGAAGACATAACCTAAGACATAAAGAGATGGACATGGGTACTTACACTAAAGAGTTCCAGAGACTCTGTATGAAATCTTAGACAAAGGAGACTGAGAGTGAAAAGGTAGAAATGTATATGAATGGGTTAAGAATAAACATTCAAGAAGAGTTGAATCTCTTGAGCCCTGACATAGTGCACAAATGCTATCAATTAGAATTGAAGGTTGAGGATAAAATAAAAAGAAGACAAGATCAGAACAATAGAGGAAGAGGTAACAATAACTTTAGAGGAAGAGGAAACTCTTGGGGAAGAGGATAGCCCCCTAAACTATTTGGTGAAAAATATAAAGGAGAGAAGGAGCAAGCAAAATCAAGATCTAGAGGGAACTACAGAGGGAGAAGACCCTTTGGAAGAGGGATATTTGGGGGAAGAAACAATGGACACCTGAGATGCTTTAGTTACAATCAGTTAGGGAACCATGCCAACATATGTCCTAAAAAGATGGGATCCAATACCCAAGGAGAAAGGAGGACACATTTGCTACACGAAGACAATCAAAGTGTTAAATTTCCATCTAAATAATTAGAGCCTAAAGAGGGAGCATGCTTGATGATGAGACAAATTTTTTTGCAAGTGCCTCAAACACAAGAATCACCACAAAGGAAAGTTTTTCTCAAAACCAACTACAGGAGCCATGGAAAGGTATACAAATTAATCATTGATTCTGGTTCTACAAAAAATCTAGTGTAAAATGAAATGGCACAAAAGATTAAGTTTTAGAAATTCCCTCATTCTTTTCAATATAATGTTTCATGGGTTACTAAGGGTCAACAAAATCTAGTAAAAGAACAAGCTTGGGTAGAATTCTCTATAGGAGATTACAAAGATAAAGTCTTGTGTGACATAGTGGAAATGGATGCATTCCATATACTCTTAGGTAGAACTTGGAAATATGATGTGGATGCTAGTCACAGTGGAAGGAAAAATACATATACCCTGATTAAGGATGGAGTCTCCTATGAAACCCTTACCTGACACAAAACCAGAAAAAGAGCCCATAGTCATAGTCATTGGGGAAAAAAGGATACTCAAAACTATGAAAGAATTTGAAGAAGGAGGTTATGTGATAATTTTCAAACCCAAGGAGGAAATAATTACTACTGAAAGAAAACCAATCCCAAAAGAAGTTTAAAATCTGTTAGATACTTATCATGATGTGGTTGTTAGGGACTTTCCATCATCCCTCCAACCCTTAAGGGATATAAGTCACCAAATAGATTTTATACCATGTGCTTCCTTCCCTAATAAGGCACTATATGAAATGACCCTTGTCTAGAATGAAGAGATATCTAAACAAGTCATTGAATTGTTGGATAAAGGACTAATAAAAAAGAGCTTGAGCCCTTGTGCAATCCCATCAATTTTAGCCCCTAAGAAAGATGGGAAGTGGAGACTTTGTACTGACAGTATGGAAGTGAATAAGATCAAAATAAAATATATGTTACCTATTCCAAGGATAGGAGATCTATTGGATCAGTTGGGCAATGCATGTTACTTCTCCAAGATTGACTTGAAATAAGGCTACCACTAGATAATAATAAAGCTGGGAGATGAATGGAAAATGACATTCAAAACAAAAAAGGGCCTATATGAGTGGCTTGTGATTCCCTTTGAATTTATTAATGCACCCACCACCTTCATGAGGTTAATGAATGAAATATAATAGGATAAAAATGGTAAATTTCTTGTCATTTATCTTGATGATATATTGATCTTTAGCATCAGCAAGGAGGAACACCTGAAACATTCTAAGAAGTTAATGAAGAGGTTACATGAACATAAACTAATGATAAATCTAGATAAATGTGTCTTTATGTACAAATAACTCATATTTTTGGGTTTTGTGATCTCCAAGGGGACACTCAAGATGAACCCTTCAAAAGAAGATGCAATAGTTAATTGGCCACCTCCTAAAAACCAAGGTGATGTAAGAAGTTTTCATGGGTTAGCCACTTTCTATAGAAAGTTCATCAAAATTTTTAGTCATGTGTGTGCACCTATTCTTGGGACCAAAGAAGCCAATTATGCTTTTGAATATCTTAAATCAAGGGTAGCACAATATCCAATACTTACCCTTCCTGATTTTAATAAAGTATTTAATATGGAAACTGATGCAATTAACCTTGCAATTGGGGATATTTTAAGGCAAGATGGAAGACCAATAGCATTTTTTTATGAAAAACTAAATGATGCAAAGAAAATGTATAGTACCTATGACTTGGAACTTATGCAATGGTGCAAGATCTCAAAAAATGGAGACACTATGTATGACCTAAAGAATTTATTGTGTACATAGATTACCATGCTTTAAGTTATTTGAATTCTCATGATAAAATTAGTTTCAAACATATTAAATGGATGGAACAATTCCATGCATACTCCTTTTGAATCAAGCATAAAATGGTCAAGCCAATAAAGTGGCTGATGAATTGAGTAGGAGATACAAAAAAAAGCATTAGAATTGATGCTCTAAAGGATTTGTACATTGGTGATGCATACTTTTGTGAAGCCTATGAGGTATGCACAAAACTTGTTGACATGTATCACACCAATTTCTTAGAATTTTTGATATGGGATGGTCTACTTTTTAAGAGTAGTTAGTTATATATCCCTAGGTGTTCAATGAGGGATAGCATTGTCAAAGAAAAACACTGTGGTGGAATGAGTGGTCATTTTAATTTAGACAAGACCCTAGAAGTATTAAAGAGACACTACCATTGGCCCAAGTTGCAAAATGATATCAGAAAGTTTATGGAGACTTGTGTTATATCCCAAAGAGCCAAAGGTGTTTCCACTAATCAGGGACTTTACCAATCTCTACCCATACCATCTATACCATGGGAAGTAATCTTAATGGATTTTGTAATGGACTCCCAATGACAAAGCAAGAGTATGAAAATGTTTTGTAGTTGTTGATAGGTTCAGTAAAATGGCACTTTTCATACCTTGAAAAAGCACTCATGACGAATCACACATTGCACAATTTTTCTTCAAGGAAATTGTCAGAATTCATGGCCTCCCTTAGTCAATTATTTCAGATAGAGATGTGAAATTTCAAGGACACTTCTTGAGAACCCTATGGAAAAATTTGGGAAACAATTTGTCATTTGGCTCTGCCTACAACTCCTAAACAAATGGTCAGACATAAGTGGTAAATAGATTACTTGGAAACCTCTTAAGGCATCTCATAAAACAATAATCTTAGAATTGGGATGTTATACTACCACATACAAAATATTCCTTCAATGGTTCACTCAATAGGTCAACACGTAAAACACCATTTCAAGTAGTTTATGGTTTGCACTGAAGGGGGCCAATGTAACTCATAGAACTCCCAGATGATCCTGAGATAAGTGCTCATGGAGAATAATTTGAAAAATTGATTAAGAAAGTACAATATCAAGTCAAAGATAACTTGGAACAGATAGTCCAGAAGTACAAGGCTCATGCAGACAAGAAAAGAAGGGTAGTACACTTCAAAGTTGGTGACAAAGTGTGGGCTTACCTCAGAAAAGAAAGGCTTCCAAAAGGTAGACACTCCAAGCTTCACATGAAGAAAATAGGACCCTGCACTATCTTGCACAAATTTGGTGAAAATGCATATGAGATCACCTTACCTCCCACACTTATAATTTCTCCAATTTTTAATATTGATGATTAAACCCCTTTTAAAGAAAATGTAGGCACTACAAGTATCCAACAAGATTAAGATGACACTCATGATGACTGGCTTCAATATTTTCTTCCCAGTCAACCCATCCAATTGGACAAGATCCTTCAGACAAAGATTTTTAAAAAAACTAGGAAGAATACTTATATAAAGTACCTTGTTAAATGGAAGGGCCTCCCAGATATTGATGCTACTTGGATGATAGAACACGATATTTTGAATTATGGATTCACTTTGGACCAGTTAACCTCAAGTGAGAACTTGAGTTCTTTTCCACTAAGGGAGTATGGTACAAGAGCACCATGATGAATTCACACATATCTTAGGATACCCTAAAGGTTTCTTGGGTCATTTTAGTAGGTTGGGTCCTTTTGACCACTTAGGTGTGCAATAAGATCCATTTGTGAGACCAAGTGCCAAGTTGGTGTTCTATAAACCACTTGGTCAACTATGGTCAAAGGATCATACAAATGTTGGATTTTGTGTTAGTTTAGTGTTTTAGATTTTTTAAAGGTGTTTTGTTCCATTTCAGACCCTTGGTTATGTTTGGAATGAAAAGTTGCTAATTAGGAGCAAGAATTGCAAAAATTGCAAAAATGCAAAAAAAAGTTGCTAAGCAACTTTTTGCAAAATCATTTGTAACAAAATTCCCAATGGTCATAACCTTTGAAATTCAGTTATGGACATTGGGAAATGGCTCTAAATACCCCTTTTGGTTGGGTTGGAGGATGATGATGTAATTTTTCCTTTGAATCAATAAAATTAACCACGGTTTTCCTATAATAGTCAAGTTGTTTTTCTTGGTACGGTGTTGCATGGATTCATGAAGGGTTGAAACCAATTGTGGATTGAAGAAGAGAGACTTATCTTTCATTTGAAATAGGTTTGAGCCCTTAAGACCCTATGTGGTGAAAATTAGAATCAATTTTGTGAGAAAGGGTCAGAAACCCTAGGTCATTTAGGATTTGGCATTCAAATGCCATTTTCTCATGATTTCACCACTAGAAAATTATAAGCCTTGGTGAAATGAGGGAATGGCATGTGTATATTAGGATTTTGGTGTTCATTTGCAGGGAAACTTTGGAACATGTGTGCTTGAACTAGAAGAAGACAAATATCTCTATGTGGTTGTCTTACACAGTTTTGAACAAGTGAGGAGACAGAGTATGAAGGGGTGGAATATCATAATGAAATGATGGATTTGGTGTATTATCATCCTATAGAAACTTATGAAACCATTGGTTTGGATGTATGGTGAGTTTTGAGCATACTTGCTTTGTTAAGTAGGCCTAATTGGAGTTTTAAGGTCCAGTAGGTCAGTTGGGGTTTGCATAAAAATGATCCAGTCCTGAACTTATAATGTTGGGGTATGTTTGCACTTCCAAAAGGGTGCCAGGAAAGGTACTTTTTTTGGGCAGTCCTATGGGAAATTTTTTTTATCTTAGAAAAAATTGAGGTATAGGGCTAGTAGGAATTGAACCTCCTAAAGAAGGAAGTGCCCTTTGGGTGTGTTGTAGAAGGATCCAACCAATGGTATCATGTCATGGTTGGTATAGATAAGTGGAAAAAATAAGGATTTCAACCCTCTCATTAGTCTTTTAATTCTGGTGTATTGGTAGCACAATTAACACTTAGGTACACTTGGGGTCTAATGTGTGAAGAATGATATTGTTGAATGATCGACCCAAGCCATGTTATTTAAGGTATTTGGGGATCATTATGAGTTAGAGAAGGTTAATAATGTTGTATTCTAAGTTATATATCCTTTCCTAGTGAGATCACCCTTGGAGGATTGTAGATCTCATCACATCTAGATTGGGTAGAGTGAGGAGTTGAGAAAGGCTCTGCATCAATTATCCTTCTAAATTCCTAACTCACACTCACTTTGAGTTAGATACTCAATCAAAATTCCTTCCTCCACAATTCTCTCTCCTAACTATTCAATCCACATTGTTAGTTCCCCCCATCAATCAGTTATGTCTCCAACGAATTCAGTCTTCTAATCCATGCAATCCGTTAACTCATCCATACCATTTGTTAACTCACCAATCTATTCAAGTCATCTCTCTAATGTATTTGCTGACAGATCAATCAATCCCCCAATCATGACAGCCAAGCAGAGTTGAACTCCTACTCACTCTGAGTTCAACTCCTTAATTAGTCCTTCAATCATGGAATCTTGGTTGGAATCTTGAAAATCGTATAAATAGAGAGCCAAACCTTTGGTTTTGGTAACTAAAATTTCTTTGAATTCTTATGTTGACATACAATTGAGCACTCGTTTCTGAGAGCCCACATTACATAAAGAAGGAGAATAAAAAAGGAGGAATTATGGGTTCACATATGTTTTTATGTTATTTAATTTCAATATATTGATTTATGTATGCAATTCTCTTGTTACCTTTCCTCTTTTGATATTGGTAATACTAATTGCTCTAACAATCTATTTTTGGTTGAGATTTTCTATGTTATTGCCTATTTTTAGAGATTCTATTATACTTGATTATAAATATTCTTGGAATGTATGTTATCCTAAGGTCAATTTATACTAGTACAAAAACATCAATATATGACCAAATAAACTACCAAAAATTGTAGATAAATGACCAAATTTGGTCACGTGATCAGTGGTAGTTTATTGCCGGTCATTTATCTCGCGACCAAATTTATGACTAAACTATTTTAGTCATATATTTGGTTGTTTATTTGGTCGTTTATTTAGTTATTTATTTGGTTGTTTATTTGGTCATTGATTTAGTCATTTATTTGGTCATTGATTTGGTCATTGAATTAGTAATTTATTTAGTCATTTATTTAATCATTTATTTAGTCATATATTTAGTCATATATTTAGTCATTAATTCAGTCATATATTTAGTCATATTATGGCACGATGGAGTTGAACCACCATCCTCCTATTTATAAAGTAGGTGCTCTTCCATTTAGCTAGTACCCTTTAAAGAATAATCATACCATTTCAACAAAAGAGGGTGTTTATTGATCTTGTTAATGAAATCGCATTTCATAGATTGTCTTTCGACTGAGAATACCTAGAACTAATTGAGAAAATTTTTCAATAATTATGGGCTAAAAGTCTACCCAGAATAATAATTATTAAATGCAGACAACTTTCTAAGAATAGTTTCTATACATGATGTCATTAGCTTTCACCAACTATAGATGTCATTGTCAATTCTGAAAAACACTTTCGAAACATTGAAAACCAAATTCAAATGGATGCTATTTACAATTAAAATATGCCCATCTTGTTTGTAAAGCATGAAATAACATATAATAGTAACATAGCATACAAGAGAACCCATACACAATGACTGCAACAAGCAAGTCACCCAGGAGAAACCCTTCAATGGGTCAAAATTCTAGCAAGAGCCAACAAGTGCTCCTTGTTCCACTATCACAGTCAAATTACAAAGGTGTTACAATGCTCCTAAGGCTTTCAAGTGTCATAACAATGTCAACAACTCACTCCTCACATCTATAATGCACCCCTACAACTTAGAAACCCTTGCTCTGTTACTACCACTAAAAAAGTTAAGGATACAATGAGAGAGAAATTTTCTAACTAGTTTACAATACATTTATGCCTCCTATGACCCCCATACACAAAAAATGGAGGATCAAATGTCAATTAAGCCAGATCAAACAACAAAACAGATCAAATTCCAAGGATTCCCCAAAATGTTCAGGATCATTTAAGGCATTCCTCAACAAGAATATAGTCCCTAGTACCTACTTCTCTACACCACAAAACTTGAATAATTCATAATTCTAAGGCATTTAGACAACTCCTTGACTGTGATGAAGGAAACACCATGACCCCAATCATCCAGTTTCTTCTATATGATTTTCAGATCAAAGGCAATGAGAAAACTAAAATTTGAATTATCATTAAGCTCTACTGGAGTTAAATTCAAGGCTAATGAGTCATATTGCTCAATTTGTCAGATTCATCCCTTGCTGACCATCCATTCCCAGATTAAGGGTATGGTAGTGTTATAATAGCTTGAATTGGAGATTACTCAAGCAAAAGGTTGTGATACACATAATCAGATGTTGGAATCTATACATGAGGTTGATAAAATGGAAGCCGAGGAGGAGGTGAGTATTACTAAAGTAGGATTTGATGTTAGTCAAGGGAACCTAACCACAATGATGTTTCAGATGCACCAAAAGCTACTGTTGGAGCTTCTTCTCACTCCCCAACATTGATTAGAATTTGTGAGGAAAAATGTGATGTGTTGAAGCTTTTAGAGTGATTTGATAGTTAGCCAAGGAAACCTAACTACAATGATGTTGTAGATGCACCAAAAGCTACTGCTAGAGCTTCTCCTCACTCCCCAGCATTGATTTGATTTTGTGAGAAAAAAAGTGATGTGTGGAAGCTTTTAAAGGCATTTGATAATGGTTCTTTTTTTCGGCATACTTCTGTAATTACTAATTTGTTGTTTCCCTTAGTATAATATGAAAATGTCCTTAATAGACATGTTACTTTGCAAAATTTTACTCTAGAAAAAAAATTACCAATGATTAAAAAGTAGATAAAATAAGTTCACTACCCATGTAGCACTCATTGCCTTGGCAACATGACGCAAGTATTTCTTACGTACATGATGCACATCAATTGCACCAACTTCAACAAAGTACTACACCAAGCAAAAATCAACAAACTTTAACCAGCTGATCCAAACAACAGTAACATTACCAATTTCATTATGTGAGACAACACGCAAGTACACCTTTAAATCCATTTCATCTATTCCTTTTGTTGTTAAAATGACATTTGCACTAGCTTTTAAAAGCTTCATAATACACTCCTTTGTTATATTTGCTTCTCTGCACAAACAAAACAAATGAAACAAAAATGACAGTGATCACTAATATGCAACAACAAGCAAAAAATATGAATACTCTATCATCTATCCAACTCCACATTGCTGCATTGGAAACTAGATGTACCATGCTCATCTTCAATCAAAAATCCATAATTGCTACAACATAACAGACTAGTAACAACATGCCAAATTTGAAAATCATGGAAACTCCTGCCTGTCGAGTATTTCTATCACTTCCGCACAAAAGATTTGTCCTGGGAAATTCTTAGCACATCTTTGCAAATAAATTTTACAAGAAACTCTGGGTGGTGAGAAAATCCCATCATAGTGGAAATATTAAAAACCAACAAATCAGATATAATTTATCCAAAACTCAACAAACACTCTAGATCTTATCAATAAATAAGTTGCGTAGTTTATCTACCTTTCACAGATCCTATCAAGCTGTCTTGGATCAGTGACAAGAACCTGCACTCCCATCTGTATTTTTGTCTTTTGAAGATTGAAATCCAAACATGCAATTCTTGCTGGGGCCAATCTTGTAGGAATTTCTTGAGCTGCCCGACCAGTATCAGGGTATAACCATTCAATAGATAACTATCTTTAGACCCTTATCCATGTGCCTTCAAAATATTGATGCCCTGGAGAAAAAAGAAAAACATGACCATTCATAAGCAAGCATCCAAAAAAAAATGATTCAGTTATCCTAATCTATAGTCTATGTAGAGAAAAAAAATCATCTCCCCCAGGCATTTATACAATCCCCCAGTTCCCAAGGAAGTTGAGTCAAATAAGAAATAGCCATCAGACAGAGATACACTAGATTATAGGAAATCCACTTGATAATGTAATCCTAAGTTAAGAAAAACCACGCCACAGAAAACAGTCTCAGACCTTTCATTCAAAATATGGTCTAATGTAAACAACTTTATCAACATAGACTATTCAGATATTACAATTTATTTCGATAGCTTGTTTCCTATCATTTTGAAAAACCATTCATTCCACAATTCAATCTAAAAAAGCATGTTGTAATCTAAACAATTTATGTTTGCTTTGCAAAAGGGTTAAGTTAATAAACATGACTGATTATATTTTGAATTGTATTATGTAAAACAAACCCCATTTAAATTTAAAATTCTATTATATTCTCCATCCCCAAAGAAAATATGTAGTTAAAAATCTTATAATGCCAGCACACATTCATATAGCAATATACATAATAGATAGAAAAGTACAAATTTCAAGATCATTATTTTACATTATAGAGGAATCATTCAAGATCAATATGATCTTTCTAATTACAAGATACAAAATAATCTCGAATCATCCATTAACTTGTATACACTTATGAATAAAGATGAGGAAGCTGGAACCTATCATATAGTAGTTGCAACAAGAAAAATATCTTTCCGCCTTAGCCATCACATAAACTTCCATTGGTTATGAAAGAATAACTTGGAACGCATCCTGCCATAGCTTGATAACATCCCAGCATCATTGTATAATGCATTTACATTTGAATAGGGAAATTTAATTTAGAAGGCCTTAACAAGAACCCAAAGAATCAGATGTCAATAGGTTTTTCATTGAATATCATATTAAAACTCAAGGAAAAGAAAGGATCCTTTAAAATTCATGAAGAAGGAGAGTGTGGCTATAGTAACAAAAAAAAACTATAGCTGATAAAAAATTCAACTTTTCTAACCATTATTCAACTTGTTAGAAGTATTCACTCACAACTTGAATTCAAATACAATTCATACCCTCCATGATGGGGTCAATCAAGCACTCAGGATAGTCTAAGGGTAGAGGAAGAAGAATACCAACATTCATACACACATATGGAGTTGTTCCAAACTAGACCTAAAAGCACTTGAAAATCTACTGTTGTTGATTTCAAATCAGAGGTTGTATAAAGTTTTATAGTCACCCATATTCAGATCCAGGAATTCCTTGTTACTCCCAAAAGGAAACATGTTTTTTGTGAGTAAGATCAAGTTTCATGGATGCAAGCTTTAGTTCTGATCTGAATACAATTTGCTAATAAATGTAAGTTGAAAAGTGTTTACTAAAAGATTGATTACAGTGGGAATGGTGTAGGGAATGATAGCATGATGCCTCAAAGGTATTTTTTTGCATCAATGAAGAAGATAAATGAATGATAAAAGCACTATTTGAAAGGAATGGAATATTCTAATAGAGAAGTAAAATAGAAAAACATGGAGATCATCATGCATTTTGACAACAAAAAGAGTGTAATAGTGACATGCTTAGAACACACTATTCTATAATGGAGGACACTCATTTCTTATGTCTTTATAATGCGTGAGATAACAATGAAAGTATTTATTCACTATTTTAGAAGCCCTATATTATTATAGTTTTCATGATCCATTGATTAAGGTGCGATTCAATAATTGATATAGAAATGTATGACTGTCTAATGAGGGTACTGGACAATTGAATGTTATAGTCATGGCATGATCAAAATAATATAAATAATATAGTGACAATGTGATGCAAAGTATTAGGGAAATGATATACATTGATTTGATAATGAAGGGAACAACAGTGAGTAAGTGGTGCAAAGTAAGTGGTTTCCAATGTAAAGAGAGCGGTGGCATGGAAAATCAAACTCATTGTTATGTCAAGGAACATAAATAATATAGAAGAGTGCATGTTGTTAGCTGAAATGAAATTGATTTCATGAAAGAAGTGAGAAAAATAACATTATTAAAGCTCTCCAAAAAGATCACCTTCATGTGACAAAAACCTAATATTAGAAAGACATCTCTAATTTGCAGAGGTAGCTTAAAGTGATAGGGCTTACAAGGCTGTAAAGACATTGTCTTATTCAGGTTATCATGACTGTTAGAGTGTAAATATTAAAAGGTTATCAAGGTAAATATAATAAATTTTCCATGGATTATATCCATCTTTGTTCTAGGATCTCTTGGCTATGTTTCAGTTGTATTCATTATTCATGGACTCTTTGATGTTCACAATTTACATCTTTTCACTATCCCAAGAGAGATCTTTTCAAAGAAGTGTAAACTCAGATCAAGATAGACATGTGTTTAAGGTTCCAAGTTGGTGTGATGTCTATTAGCCTCAAGAGAGTCATTGGATGGCTCTCCAAATGTATGAATCACCATTCTCATGTATTGATGCTACAAGGAGTATAATCCATAATCAATGGCAAGGCACTATCATACAAGGAGTATATCTTTCTAAAATTAAACATACTGCAATAATATACAGAGCATTGAAAGGAGATAGTTACAAAGCAATGGTCAGGGAAAATATATAGAGGAGAGAAGACATGAAAGATAAAGAGGAGCATAGAGAAATGCATGGAGAAACATACAAAGTGTTGCAGGAGGGAAAATACATAGTAGAGCAGGAGAAAATACTATAGAGCATCTCAGAGCAACTAATGAAACAAAATACAAAGCACATCCACTATTAATGTTGAATGCCACATGTCTCAACATTTTCACATTCTCTGGTTTGAAATTCCACCATAATCTCAAGTCGCAGTGTTTTTGTCAGATGTTGTAGTTGCAAGTGCCCTAGTAGACATGTATGTAGAAATGTGGAAGCCTATACAAGGTACATGAAGTGTTTGACATAATTCCTCAAATAGATGTTTTCTCATGGAAAAAAATGATTGCAGGATATGCATAGAATGGATTTTAAATAATTTTAAGAAAATGCAATTGGTAGTTGCAAAACCAAATTCCACAACCTTTTCCAACATCTTCCTAGCATGTGCTAAAATAAGAACTTTGGTACAAGGTATGACCATCCATCATAGCGTTAACAAAGGGGAATTATTTTAATCTATTTGTGGTTCCAACTTACCTGGTAGACATGTATGGAAAATATGGAAGGATACATAAAGCATGAGAACTATTTGACATAATGGCTAAAAGAAAAATGTAATTGGCAGGTGTAGAACCAAATTCCACAACCTTTCTCAGCATCTTCCCAGCCTGTGCTAAAATAAGAGTTTTGGTATAGGGTACGATCATCCACCCTAGCATTACTGAAGGGGAATTATTTTTAGATATTGTAGTTGCAAATACCTTGTAGACATGTATGGAAAATGTGGAAGGATACACAAAGCATGAGAACTGTTTGATAGAATGGCTAAAAGAAAGGTGGTTTCATGGAATGCCATGTTGCAGGGTATGGACAAAATGGCTGTGTTGACAATGCTTTAAAATTTTAATAAAATGCAATTGATGGTTGTAAAGCCAAATTCCACAACCTTTTACAACCTTGATGGTTGTAAAGCCAAATTCCACAACCTTTTATCTAGATCAATAGGATAAAAGGAACAAAGAATTCATCTAGAACCAAAAAATCCATAGGAAAATTCAAAGAAATAAATCAAAATTGACAAAGTGTATAACAAAACTTAAGGCAAGGGCCCAAACCAACAAGTTGACTGTTGAATTTTTCAGCACTGCAAATCCTTTTTCTATTCTATGTGATTATATATGTATATAGACATACAAGAATGAATTAAGGAAATGTATTATCACAACCAAATTTCTGACTCCCAAGGATCTAGTATAATTCACCCCCACTATGTATACTCTCAGCATACATAAATGAATTAAAATAATAGTAGCAAGAATATAAAAAAAATTGAAATCTTTTGAGTTTTTCATTGAACTGCAAAAAGCCAAGTGGAAAATGCTTGTGGTCTTGTCATCTCGTGTTGGCTCTTTCCCTACACCAACATCTATTTTCCCTTTCATGGCCTATTTATTTCCAACTTCCCAACACATTAAATTTTTTAGAATTTTTGTTTTATTTGTGTGGGAGACAACTCCTTTTGTGTGGGAGACATTGGGAGACTTTAGGAGAGTGCGGTTGAAAGTCGCCTGTTACAAGAGACGTCTCTGACAAGGCTCTGGTACCGGACACCAAGACGCATCCCAATTCCAATTGAAGTCAGTTGGACAGTGGTTTAGCAGTGAGTCAGAGCACTCACCATAGAAAACTCTACAACTAAGTTACCATATTCGATCTAGGAGGGAGGAATTCGATATTCGATTCGCATGGAATTTGAATTTGGTTCAAATTCGATCCAAATTTTTTGTCAGTCTATTATTCAGAACCCAAACACAGAATGCATTCTTATTATGAGCATAAGCGTAGAGTAACTATAAACATGGCTTGTATTTCAAAAAAATTTAGTTCCTTTGAGATTTCTTTGGATTTGTTTGTGCTTTGCAATCTAATACAGATTCATCGTGGTGATGGATTAGATTGTGTTATTGAAAATGTTGAAGGTTTATCAAAAAGTCACATAAGTCTACCTAGAGGCCTTTATTCTACAAGTTACTAGTATTCATTGTGGAAGAATTAAATGGATTGTTGGTATAGATTTAGTAATTATTTTGCTATGTTGCTTTATTATTAGCATAGTAATGTATGAACTTATTTTTTGCTGCATATGTTTATATATATATATATATATATATATATATATATATATATATATTTAAAAAAAAAAAAACTCTTGTACGGACGAACCCAAAATGAATCAAACCCAGCCTAAAAACAATTTGAATGAATTTCAAACCTGAATCTCGAACCCGCATACGAACCAGAATCCGAACTGACAATGACAAATTTCATGTGAATCAAGTGCCATATCCAGTCTTAGAAGGGGGCATTTGTATATTGGAAAAAAGTAAACACTAGTTGAACCGAAAGTAATATTTATGGTACTGTTAACACCCAGACTCTAGGAAAACTCACTGACCCTTTTTTCTTGAGCTTTAACTCATCTAGAAACCTTGACAATGTTAGAAACACTGAGATGGGGGGGGGGGGGAATCAGTGTTTAACTAATTATNAGAAACACTGAGATGGGGGGGGGGGTGAATCAGTGTTTAACTAATTATTCCATTTCAGCAACTTTAAACATAAATCAATTATATAACACTTGAAGCTTAATACAAGATCACATAACACATAATATGATTACACAGAAACCTTGATTAGAGGAAAACCCCGGTGGGAATTAGTACCCACAAATATGCACTAGTATAATGAACCTATTAAAGTTCCTTTGCCCTGTTAGGAGTAGTATTTACAATTCAAGTACAATGACCTTGTTAAGGGCCTGACCCTGTTAGGATTCTTTTACAAATAACCCTGTTAGGAGTGAGGACTCACTGTCCAAGAGCTCACTGCTCAATGAGAAAGAAGGCTACAACCTCTTGAGAAAAGATATGCACTATATCCAAAAGTGAATTACTGTATATGACATAGATGTCTGATTAGTTTTGGTTATGTACTTATGCTCTTATCTTCTTTAAGGGCTCTATCTCATGCTGACATCTTTATACTACTCTGCTCTGCATATTTCTTTAACACTTCAAATATATCTTTACATTGCATATATATATGTTTATGCCTGAATAGACGCGACTATAAACAAGACCTTAGTCGGCCCAAAAAAACATTCACAACATCCAAATAAATTGGCTTAAGCATGTTTACAACAATGTTTAATACATGATTACAAAATTATTACAATAGGTGCTCGGTTTTTACAAAACAAAATATTACACGCTAATCAAAAATGTGAAGTCAGCTTCATACTCTGCATTCTAAACTGCTAGTGTACTTGTTCTTTTTGTAACTTGTCCGTACTGACATTCCATACCATGCATGTGTAGGGTAAGCATAACAACATACCATAGAGCTTAAGTTTGAACATGCATATCCTGATGTGATCGTACGCACATGTGTTGATGCTCTGATCGACTACAAGTTATTGTTCTGTACTATCTTCTACACTTCGTCAATTTTCACTACATAGTTTTCTGTCAAAACTTCATATGAATTTGTTGCCATAATGACAACACAAAATAAGTCATATACTCCTTGGGAGTAAACTTGCCAACAATCTCCCCCTTTGTCATTAATGACAACAAAGGAATGTGGCCAAGTTACTCAAAATTGACTGACACAAAAAAACTGTATGTTATCTTCCTTTAACATATACTATATCATAATATATACACTACTCCTCACACATACTCATATTCCTTGAATAAATTACTCCCCCTTTAACATTAATGACAAAGGTGTAAAAAGTATAAGTCTCTAGATACTTACTCCATATATACATCTGGATATGTTATCTGCAGATTCTTCATCTCTTGCTGCCAGAATGCCTTCATTGCATCAACTGTTTGGAGATGCGGGCATAAAGCATATGTGAGCTTCTCCATTTTTATCAGATCCATGTAGGGACCTTGATCATATGTGACAATAGTGGCATCATTTTATTTGATGTTCTCATCCAGAACTACTATGGAGGGCGCTAGTGCATTTCTCAGTTGAGTCTGCCTAATTCTTATCTTATTGATCTTGAACTTTGCCTTTTCAATCTTGTCCAACTGACCTTGATAGATATTTTTGTAGATGTTCATGTCTTGTGTGGATGTTTCAATTGATTTTATAACACTGTCAACCAAGATATTTGCCTCTTCTATCTTTTTGATATGTTCAGAGGTGAATTTCACTCTGTCCATGCAGTTTGCTATTACATTTCTGCCTTTAGCTGCCAACTCTTTCAACATAGACTGACCAATCTTTAATGACTTTAAATCTAAGGGAAAATTCTTTACCAGTTCATTCAATCTTTCCTTTTTGTACTCATCTTCTACAATTCTAGTAGCTGAGTCTACTAAGCTTGTAAAATGTGCTTTGAAGCTTGTTAGAATGTTGTCTACATCATCAACT